>JAPYYQ010001050.1:0-41448 GCA_030522585.1 Anagyrus pseudococci | reverse complement strand
TACTATATGCCGAGTGGATCTCCACTTTACTAAAAAAAATAGTAATTTTTGTTACATTTTTAACAATTTTTATTATAACACTTTTCTCAGTGTATATACTCTGGAAACTCCGACTTTCTTACGTAATGATAAATCTGTATTATAACGAATTATTAAACGTCAATGGTAAAACTTTAAGTTTAGTTACGATGCACAAGAGTATACAGAGACGAATAGGTTTATATAACAACGCCGGCTGCTGCGCATAGCCAGACACGCCGGCTTTTCCGTGCGCGTTTCGATTGATTTTCCAAAAGCGTATAGCTCTATTACGAATTGAGAGAGATCCGGATGAGCGAAAATAATTCGCAGTATAATTACAGGACCTGCGCGAACGAGAGATAAAGAGAGCTATATATACTATATAGAGGAGCGGTAGCCGAGCGCGTACAGCGAATTCGCGAGGTCTGATCCATCGAGGCTCGGGAGCACGTCGAACCATCAATTTTCCCGAAGTGGGCCCGCTGCCATTAAAATTCCTGCGCATGTAGTGCGGCCTCCTCGGCAGCGAGCTTACACACATACGCGAGGGGCCATCAAGAAATCGACCGGGAGCGATCTTCCGAGGGTCCACCGATATATATATATATATACGCAATGGCCGGCCTGGAGACAGCCCGGCGCGCCGCGTATACGCTCTCTCTCGGCTGTAGGATAATATCGCGAGGCTCCCGGGAGGCCTAAAGCCCGAGTATGCGAGCTTCGATGGATGGACTGTGCCGGGGGGGAAGGCCGAGAGACGACGGTCACCAGAGTCCTGGTCCGGGGACACGTAAAACCCCCAGACTAGAGAACGCGACTATTGTGTATGTGTGTGGGTGTACATGTATTTCAAGCCGAGTATGTGTCGTGCTTGGATAAAACGGCCCACACACTCACACGTATACCGGCGCGTGTATTATATAGATCGAGAGAAAACGAGGGAAAATTACCGGCTGCAGCAGGCGGACCAAGCTGCGGGAACGAAAAAAAATTGCACCGGCTGCTGCCAGCCCCGCGCTCTCTCGCATATATATATGCGCTCTGTGCGCGCTATATACGTGCCGAAACGAAAGACGAGGAAAAAGCGCAGCGGAGCTAAAACCAAACGGTCCACCCCTACCCTGCCTTTTTTCTCTCTCTCTCTCTCTCTCTCTCTCTCTCTCTCTCTCTCTTCCCATTTTTTTATTTCCAGGCTGATCCAAATGCAGGTTCGCGCGACTCCCGCACGTTTTTGGACTGCCGAGAGGGAGGGCGAGAGAAAGCTGGCGGCTTCTATATGTACATGCGGGCAATCAATTCCCGGGGCGTACACGTCGCTTGCGCGTCTTATCGTCGGCGCTGCGCGGCCCGGTCTCTCTCCGGCCACGAATCGATGCGGGATGGCCGTATATACCGGAGAGCAGCGCCCGAAAACTTCGTCCGCCTTCTACAGCCGGGATTCTGAATCATCCGTTTCCAGCGTGGACGGATCGAATGCCGCAGGCATGTATATATACACCTCCGCCCCACCAGCCTCCAATGCGACCTTTGACGTTCGTTCTTTTATATTTGCCCGCTTTTTCCGGGGACATTATTTTTCCAAAATTTGGATCGCCCAAAAACTTTGTTTGCCCTCGGAGATTGGTGGACATTTTGAAAAGCAAACGGGGAAAAAGGAGAGGCAAGCATCGCAAATAACGAAAGTTTAAGGTTTTTTCGCTGGTCAGCCAAGTCGATAGCCGGCTGAGGGGAATATACGTTTTCCATTTTCGACCTTTTCCCCAGCTCGCCCTTCCGTCCCTTGGGTAAAATTGATATTTTCCAGGGAGTCTCGGTATTTTTTTGAATTTCGTAAATTGGTTTCCCCTTCGCTTTATGAAAAAAACCATGTGGTTTCGGCTCGTTGATGAAAACGGATAGACGACTTTTCGAATTCGTCGATTTGTTGGGCTCTTCGGTTTTTCGGTTGAAAAAAATATAAATGGCTTTATAATGCTCTTATGAGTTATTTTTTTGTTTTTTGTTTTTTTGGTTTCTTGTAGTAAGGAGAAAACGTCAGAGAAATCAGGCACGTAGCCGTGGCTGTATCGTAAATTCAAAGAAGCAGCATATTTGATTATGCTTATTGAAGATACATCTAGCGATATTTTTATATATACTTTGATTTATTCTGCGCGCGGCTAATGTCGAGAAAGAGAGAAAGAAAAAAAAGAGGAAAGTCGTTAGATACGAATAGAATTTTGTATAGGTACACGAGAGAGAGCATACGATTATCATACGCTAACGATGATTAAAAAGATTATAGCCGGGGGTTAATGCGTTTTTAAGCAACATTCGTAATCGCTGGATTGATAGGCCCAGGCCTCCAATCGACCGCTCGTAAATTCAGTCGTTAACACACACATAAGCGCCAATGGATAAAAATAAGCGCGCGTTCCCACAGTGTGCGATCCAAACTAAAGGAAAAAAAAACTCGAAAAACTCGAGACACCTCTCTCGAAAAAATATAGTTTGAGAAAAATGCGCGAAGCCCTCTCGGCCCAACGATAAATCGAGAGTGCGCTCTCTTATACGCGTATAAGTGGATTGCTGTATAGCTCAACCGGGGTATAAAGAAGAAAAAAAAGGGAGAACTAGTTCTCCTTTTCATCCCCCATTATCGCTCTCTTCTAAAAACCATTGGCGCGTTCGGGAACGAGGAGAGAGAAAAAAAGGGCGACAGATATATACCAGGGCTTGCGAGAAGCCTTAAGTTGTTATGCTGTTCAGGTCGGAAAAGGCCGCTGTTGTATTTCGGCCTGCGTACCGAGAGAGAGAGCATGTAACTCGAGTCGGGGTCGCGGCCTTTCTCTCTCTCTCTTTCTCTGCGCGCATAAATCACGAAAGAGCGCCGACTTCCTCTGCATTCTTCCTCCTCCTTATATTCTCGCTTATCCACCACCGCCGCCCCCCGCCACTCACTCCCTAGCCGTCACTTATGACCAAGAGGCCTCTCTCTCTGTCCCCGATGTATACTGGTCCCAGGGTTTCTTTTTACTCGGCGCCAGAGTACTTAGCGATTTTTTTCCCTTTCTCTCTCTCGTGGTTGTGGACGATTCCGCGGCTTGTCTTATGCTTTGAAATGGACAGCACGTGTGTGCGTTACGTCAGAACTCCTAGCTATTGCCTGCAGATGTACAGAGTTGCAGATGCCTAGAGATGCAAGGGAAGTTTATTTATATAGTCCGGCTTAATGTAGATTAAAAACGATTTGTCGGTCTTCGAAGTAGAGAGCGATCGTGAAAATTCCAGATTTTTACCCATGCCTCGACTTTTTTTTCCCCATAAGCGAAAGCAATTCGTGAAATTTAAAGGAAGCGGGCTCCTCCACACTGTCGGGATTGCTCTACTCGCCGTTCCAGCGGCAACTCTTTCCGCCGGCTCGAATCTATAGCATTCCCGGATACATCCGCGTATACCAGTCTTTCTCGTGAAATTTCGCGAAAGCCGTGTGCCCAGCTTAATTTTCGAATGTAATAAAGCCCGCCCCGAGGCTTTTTGAATAAAAGAATAAGAACGCTCCGGGGCTGCTCCGCATTCTCCGGGCGCTCTCAGTTCTCCTTTCCCTCGTCATTTTAAAAATAAATGCTCGCGCGCGGAAGCGCTTTCCTCTGGTAAAAATGGCCGAGAACGTTGTAAAATAACAGTATTGAAGTGAAAAGCAAAAGAATCGAAAGTAAAAAGCGTGTCTGCGAGTACGCACAGTGGCAAGCTGACAACGATGACTGTTAAAAATGGAGAGCTCGGGAAGAGGGGAAATACGATTATCAACGTTTTTCCATCGCTATCAGCCGGTCTCAGGGCGGAGGTGCCCGCCTCTCTCTCTCTCGGCGTCTACGGACGTCTGGTGTATATCTCTCCCAATAAGCCGAGGGCAGCCCAACAACAGCATAGCAGCAGCAGCAGTAGCAGCGGCAGCAGGAGGATAGCAGCTGCCGCTTGCTGAGGGGCAGAGGGGCGTACTGGCACTGACCGCTTGAAATTCCATCCATATAACGCGTAGAGGCCCTCGGTCTCTCCTATACAGCTCTCTTCCTCTCTCGCTCTCGCTCCCACGGCATACATATGCACTCTGTGTAGTGCTGCGGGCCAGACAGCAGCAGCCAGGTCCCTCTCGCCGAGGCGTATTAGTGCAGACGGCTGTGCACGTGTCGGCGCGCCGCCAGGATAGCCAGCCCGGAGGTGGGGCTCTCTCCCTCTCTCTCTCTCTCTCTGCGCTTCGCAGACTGCACCGGTGACCGGAGCCGCAGCACTACTACTACTACCTGCCCCGGCGCACACAATAGCCACGAGATTTTATTAAGATTTTCTCAGCGCCGAAATGACGCCCTCCTCTCTCCTTCGTCCCTTACTTACCACTCTCCTGCGCGCGAGTCCCGATGGCTTTCAGCCTCGACTCCAAAGAGGATAAGCTAGCGACAAAGAGAGAGAGAGAGAGAGAGGCAAGGAGAAACGAAGGCGCCCTTTTCAAGTGCAGCGCACGGCGCTCCCGAAAAATCCCTCACGCGCGCGAGAGAGCCCCTCGTTCGGATAATGCGCCTGGCGTATACCTGCTATTCGACTCTCTCTCTCTCTCGCTTTCGTTTGTGCACGCGCACACGCAAGAGAAACAGCAGCCATCAGCTCTCGGCGCCCATATACACCACCATCCATGCACCCCCCTCGGTGTACAGCTCCCGTCTATACACGTTCGTATAACAAGCTAAGCGCGTATATAGCGAACGCGTATACGCGCAGATCGCAAGGGGGGGGTAGACAGGGTGGGTATATGTGCAGTTCTCGCTCGAAGGTCCTCGGGCGTAATTACCATATAGGTTCTCCGCTTTCTGCGCAATACTCAAAGCCTCTCTCTTCTTCCCTTCTCCCTTCCTCTCGCTCTCTCTATTCACAGCTTGGCTTCTCGTCGTTTCTCATTCTTTTCGTGATTCCGCAGACTACACCGCGCTCGCTCTCGTTTGCGCTCGGCTCCCGCGCGCAGATGAATAGACGCCACACGGGCCTGCATTAAAGTACGAGAGAGCCGCTCCGAAGAAAGAGAGAAGAAGCAGGAGAGAGCCGAGGCCTGGCTCGCGGCCTCTGTAGCCAGGGGGGGGGGGAGGAAGGAGAATTGGCGAAGAGGAGAGGGGGAGAGAGAATGGGAATATTTGGTTAAATGAACCGGAGATAATTGCAGTAGGATTGTGCGCGAGCGCCGGGAGGGAGAACGTATGTTATGTCGCCCCGGCCCTATGCGCCTGCCAAATGGAGCCCAAAGCCCCGCGAGCTCTCGATGAGTTATTCCGGGGGACGAGCTACTCTCTCTCTCTCTCTCTCTCCTCCACCCTCTTTCTCTCTTCTCTCTTTGTCTGTTCTTCGCTGCGAGAGCCACGCTCAGCTCTGTAATTAAGATAATTGCCATTTTTTTTTTAATCAGTTCGAGGAGCAGCGGCCTAAAGAAGGCGGACTAATGAAACGATAGCGCGAAGGTCGAGCGTGTTTTGGCGCCGATTTCCTGGAATCCGCCTGTCTATACGTTATTCTCTCTCGGTGTGTCCAGGCAGAGAGTCACGATTTTTTACGCTTCGTGTCTCGGCGGCCGCAGGTATATACGTCTACAAAGCGTGGCGCGTACCTGCGCGAGCACCTCTACGAGAGAGAGAGAGAGAGAGAGGTGAGCTTGGCAGCGACCTTCTTAGAGGGCCAGATTTATTTGCCCACGAACACGCCGCCCCCTCTTTCTCTGTATATATCGTTGTATATGTGTATAGCAATAGCATAAGCGGCGGCCCTCTCGTAGATTTGCAAGACGCCGAGCGAGGCAGAAGAAAGAGAGGTTGAGGTTCGGAGGGGGAGGTCAGTGGCGTTAAATCAGCATTAGGACCATTAGCGCGCGCGACTGTGCAGGCTAAGATACGGAGGCGGAGAAAAGGCTCTTTTGTGTGCCGAGGGCATAAAGGCGCGGGATGAAATTGCCGCTCTCTCTCTCTCTCTCGCTCCCACTTTTTGCATCTACGCTCCAGGCTGAACTCGCGACAAGGAGGCGCTCGGCCAACTGCCGGAGACTTTGGAGCGTTGGAAAAAAAAACGGAGCTCGGACTGTTAAACGGAATGCCGGCCTCCTTGGCTTTTTGGAGCACTGGCCTCCCTACAAGAGTGTCTACGAATGAGAGGAATAATAGAAAATGGTAACGACTGTTGCCGAGATTAGAGAATTGGTATAACATAAGTAATTGGAGCTTTGATGTTCGGGAAGAGGAGTTTGGTAGTTGTTAGGCTTAGAGCCTGTGCAGCCGGCGACCTTGCACTGCTGCTGCTGCGTGGGATAGCGGAAAAATATGCGGAGCCAGCTCGATATTCAAAGAGAGTGCCGGGGCTGCTTCGCTCTGCCAGCAGCAGCAGCAGCAGCCGGGCAGGCAGGCAGAACGTGCGCGGGCTTACGTAACCCGAGAATGGCATACCGCAGTGGACGAGTCGACTACTCCGTACTCCAATGATTTTCTCCACTGCTGCCGCTGCTATATATATAAGCCTTCGAGAGCTCGTGTATACCGAGAGTGCTCTATCTACGTCATCTATATCGAGCTGAAAAACTCGAGGGCAGAAAGAAGGAAAAAACAAAAAAAAAAAGAAATAAAGAGAAAGAGAAGCCGGAGAAGCAGCTCTCTTTGTGCGAGCGAGTGAGAGAGCGCGCGGGTCATAATCATTGACGCCGTCGGAATTAATTCAGCTCTCGCACGGATGAATTGCCGCAGCGAGGAGAACGAGGGAGGAAAAGGGGGGAGAAGAGTATAGGCGCGCTCTCTCGTCTGCGAGCGTAAAAAATCAACGTGACGTTTGGAGACGACGGAGGGGCCGCGGGGGAGGTGGGGGGTGGTATATACGCATGACGCTCCGCTCGAAAAATCCAGGCATTCTTCAGCCTTTGCATTAATCACCGGAGAAAAAGAGAGTGAGAGAGGAAGATAGAGTGAGCCGTGAAAATAAACGAAAGCACTCCGGGGTCCGAGTGATCCGTAATTTATAGTTGTACACGTATACACATACGGACTTTGAATCGGAGGCGTCAATGCCGAGAGATTGAGAGAGAGAGGGTGGTGGTGCTAGTCTCTGAACGCCGTTAAATCCGAAAGTCACCCCGGCCCCATAAAGCCTCTCTCTCTCTCTCACTCCCACACTGGGAAAATTCTCGAGAATCGCTCTAGCCGGGTATATACCGCCACGCACACAAACGCGCGCTTCTCTCGGAGCCGCGCGCGCAATCTTTGCGCGCTCCGAATCTCTAAACTCGCAGCCTAGAGCGCCTCTCGGAGCTCTCCGAACAAAGCCGCTCACAGTAAGAGCCTCGGCTGTATATATATATATATATATATATATATATATATATATATATATATATATATATATACGCAGGCTTGCAAAAACTCCCTGTATAAATCCCCGGAAAGTGATTTACATCGGAACGCCGGGCTCTGTGTAGGCCCAACGTATATACACCCCATTCTCTCTTCCTCTCTCTCTCCTTCCCTCTCCTTCTCTCTCGGCCTACAGAGGTTGTATTCCGATCCATGTGCCGAGGAAAAGAGTCCGCTCGAAGCCCCGCAACCGCTCGCGATTATCGCCGAGAGAGAGAGAACGCGGGCTTATACTCGGCCACCCTTCGAACTCCCCCCCCCAACCTCTCTCGAAGCGAGGGCTTTTTCCCCTCAATGACGCTAGCCTACATTTCTCCCGCGAGGCCGCCGAGCTTTTTTTTTCTCACAATCGCCGACGGCGGCCCTTTACTTCGCTCTTCCTCCTCCTGCTGTGTGTGAGCTCGCGCTGCTTGATACATCCTCCCTCCCTGCCGCGAACCGCACCGCGTGTTCCGGCGGACGACAATGCGCTCGGGAACGATGGATTTTCATGGGGAACGTATGGGCTCGATGGATTGACGCTTCGAAAGTCATTCCTGACGCGATGCTAGATTGCATTTACTTTTTTCTCTCTTTTGTTGATATTTTTCATTTTTTATTAGAATTGGATTACCGTCGGTTAATCAATCATTTGACACGTATACACTTTCCAAGTTTATCCGTAAAGGTGTACGAAGATCTGGAAACACAGTCGGATATATAAACGTTTAGTAAGCAGAAGTGTCGGAACGACGAGGCTGTTTTCGCGCGGACATGTGGAGCACGCGCGATGGCTTCGCCAGGGTCTTTCGCAAACGCGAAAGAAGTGTCAACGTCGTTGTTGCGCTTTAATCCGAAGAAAAAACCGCCTCTCTCTCTCGCTTATAACAACGGCCGACGTTTCTCGGAGTTACCAAATCGCAATAAATTCTCACACGTTGTAATATGTGCAGCGCGGCGAAAACGCGCAACCGAGTTTTAAATATTGGTGATTTTTCAGGGCCAACTCGCCCCACAGCTTTTGCATAATAATCGCGGCATTTTTTTTTGTTTATTGCGTCTTATCGCTTTTACGTGTGTACGCTTAGCTTTTCATCGAACGACAAGTTTGTTAAAAAAAAAAAAAAACGTGTTCGTCGCTTTTATTATTCTTTTTCTTTGCTCGACGCGAGCTTTTGTTTAGAGCAGACGATCGCCGAGCGTCTGCAAATTTTTCGCGCGTCACGTTTTCATTTGGCCCGTGCGCATGTTTTTCGCCGTCTTTTTTCGCGACTCGACAACTCGACTTACACGTCCGTCCTAATTTGATTCTCAAAGCCGCTGTATGTATGCAAGGAGGCGAAGCGAGCCGTGCGCGTCTTTGTGTGCCGAGAGCGACTTATTATTTCTCGGTCGTTAGAGCTGGCGCGCAGAAAAAGAACGCGAAAAATATAGCGCTGGTCTAGCTTGAAAAATATTTCTTCGAAAATACATTCCCAGCTCTGTGTTTTCCTACGATTTAACGCGCGTAACGATTGTTCCCGAAAGCTGCGCGATTGGCGATACAACTCGATCCGTCTAAAATTAAATTTATCTTTCGCGAGCTCGTATATTTTCCCCGAGTCCTCCTTTATTTATCCAGTATATACCCTTGTGTAGCTCGCAATATCCGTACATCGTTAAAAAAAAGGGATGGAAAGAAAAAAAAGTATAAAAAAAATTGTGTTCCTCGAGGAAGAGCGGGCTTCTCGCAGCGGCGAACCGATTCATCAATTAAAGAGTCTTTCAATATTTCAACGAACAGCCTTCCGTGTACACGTACACACACATACGTCACTATAGAGAAGACTCGCTCGCGTAACGTCCTCGTATATACCTCAAAATTTTCCGTGACAAGTAATAAGAAATCGATCGGCTCTTCTCTCTCTCTCACACATGCCTGTCCGCCCCCTATCCGGCTGTCCTCCTCCTCCTGCTCGTCGTGCACACAATATCGCAACAGCTGGCGTACGCTCGCTCCCTAATCGCAGCGATATATACGTGGGCATCCGAGCCTATCGCGCGACGAGCACCCGTTTTTCCAAAGCCCGAATCGAAGCAGAGAGACAGAGAGATGAGGCTGGCCAGTTGAAACGAACGAGGGCGAAGCTCGAAAATTCATAGTAATCCGGGGGGGCTATACGATAGCCGGCGCACGATCGCGATTCGTCGTCTCTTGTCTCTCTGTGTAGAGCGCAGGCGCTTGACGTAAAAGTCGCCGGATGTCGCTCGATCGGCGCGATTCCGCAGGCTTGGACTGTAATGCTGCGATCTGATGTATACGCCCATGGGCGGTAATGGAGAAAAAGTATATTCCCTTGGAGCAATAACTCCCCTCTGGAAAATGTAATTTCGCAGGGAAAGAGGCGCGATCGTATACGGCTGGGTTCTGCCTCTTCCCTCTTTTTAAAGCGCGCTGTCGTCAGCCGGCTGAATGCTGCAAACTCGAAAATGCGGCGAATTTTTCGTCGGCAGCAGACGCTCCGGCAATGCGCCTCGTATGTTATCAAACGCCCAAAGCATCCAAAGAGGATAGCAAGGGATACGAAATTCCAGCGGAGGAACTGAGAAACTTTAGAGAGAGAGGGAGAGCGATAAGCCGAGGCGATATGGCCGAGGGTAAAGCGCGCGTTAGTGCGGATGTATACGCGCCGGACTTCTCGAAGCCCCGTTGTATACGCGCTCACCCCCGCATTCTTTTTATCCGACACCCTTTCCTGCTTTTCTCTTAGTCTCATGTCAGCTGTACTACCACCACCGTATAAAGTGCGTGTACGACGTTGAAACGATTCGCCAACAACAACGGGCCCTCTTGTTATGCTCCGCGCATGGAATGCCGCGGCGAATCCAGAGCGAACTACCGGTCTATCCCGAGAGCGACGGGATTGAGTAAGGTCGCTTGGATCGTATCCAAGCGTTTTTTTTCTTTTTTTTTTGCAAATATACGTAAGCTACTTTGATGAATTTTGTCGTTGGCGAAGTCACGGGTCAAAGAGCGGAGCGGTCGCTTGCATTAATAATTTGCATTTTCGGCTAATTGATATATTTACCGATGCGTAATCGAAAACAACGCTCTCGCGTATCTCTCGTCTTCTTTATTTTTACATGCAGTTATATTTCCGTGAAATTTATTATTTTTTTCCCCGAATTATTTGCGTATTCCGCCCGTCAGATCCGGCTCTCGCTTAAGCGTATATATATTTTCGATAAAATTTTCAATATTCAATTTTTGGATATAAATTATTTCGGCGCTCGGCCGATATGCGCGCGCGCGAGAGAGAGAGAGAGAGAAAAACAGCTCGAAATAATTAATTTAAACATTACGGATAATGGATTAAAACGACCCGATTCCCGGGGATTTGCATTGCCGAGCGCTCGACTTTTTAATAAACAATTTTCACGTATTTCCGGCATGAATCAACATTCGATTACTCGCGCCTCACTTCCGGCTTACATCAACCGAAAATGTATATTTTTTACAAAAAAAAATAACCGTTACGCGCAAAATACGTGACAGTCGAAAACCATTTTTCTAATATTTTCTCTCCATTTTACCTCTATCTTCTTTTTTGTTCCTCTTCCTCTATACCCCCTCCCCCCACACTGTCTCTGTCGAGCGCAAAAAGACGAACAAATACAAGTGCGTACGCGTGTGATCTTGCATAAACCCGGGGACCTCGGGTACACATACACATAGAGAATAGTGTGTCGCCGCCGGCCGAAAAATCATCAAAGCTTAAAACGAGACCCAGCAAGTCCCTCGCTTATCCCTCGGCCCTCTATACCCGCAGCCGAGAGAGAGAGAGAGAGACTGGAAAAAAAGGAAAAAATGAACAAATATTAAATCAGCCAGGCTTTTACTTCTCCTTGGCATGGGAACCTTTTTTCCTAGGCTATACGCCAACGCTTACGCGCTCGTTTTTGTAAAAATAAAAAAAGAAGAAAAAACATGCCTTCGCCTCCTTTGTGCGGGACGGCTCCGAAAAAAAGATTTTAACTTGAGCAAATGACACGTACCTTCCTTCCTTCTCCTCCTCGCGCCCCTCTCCCCCCTCATCCTGACCCTAATGACTTTTACAAGCGTACGATTCCCAAAGACGTTTTAGTATACTTGTACCTAGAAAGCAAACTTTGAAAATTACACCTATTTCAAAATAAATACGCGGCCGAAGCCCCGGAGCAGCGGTTCCAGTCAGTAAAAACGACGAGGGGGGGAAGGGCTGCGAGTTCTCGGATAAGACCAGACTGTTCTGTATAACGACTGTCGCGATGGCTCAAATGAAAAGGAGGACAGGAAAAGGAAAGGTAATAAATTCGCCGATATATAAAAGTACGCGGTCGAAATTCAGTCGAACAATACAACGGCAGAGAGAGATAGAGTGACCTTTTGTCACGTGTTCCTTCGGCTACGCCAAGGCCGCTCGTATCAACGTCACACATCGCCTGGCGCGCGCGCGTAATCTGCAATATCGCGCAGTTTGAATCGATGCAGCCCGACGGGCGGTGGAGGAGTAGGGGAGAAGGAGGAAGGGTAGGTTAGCGCTTTGGCCAGCTTCTTTTCGCACGTTCCTTACGTCAGCGTATCGAGTGTCCGCGATAGCCGGCCGCTCAATAGCTCTCCTCTCTCCCGTATACAGTCTCGTCTTTCTCGCACCTCCGGTCTTAAAAAGAAAATAACATAAAATAAGAAGAGAGAAGGAGCGATGGTGAGGGCAAGAGAGAGAGGCAGAGACCGGGCGAAGCCGCAATTTCGTTTAGCTTTTCTCTCCGGCGCGTAGTCCGGCACACACGGGCTCCGGAGGGAGCTTTGCTGCGGTCTCGCCACCGGGGGCGGCAGGCTTCTCGATACTTTTTTTTTTCTCTTCGCCGAAAGGGAAAAGCGCGCAAGGTCTACTCTCGGGCGATGGAAGAGGAAGAGCGAGCACGATGGGCAGCAGCGCAGAAGGAAAAGAAGGAGAGAAGGGAGCGATGAACGATGGCCCGCGGAGAATGAGAGACGAATGGTTGGGAAAGAGAGGGAGAGAGAGAGAGAGGAGGCGCCGCGAGGGCAGGACCGCGGCCTGAGTGATTGATGGACGGAAATAATTTTATGAGAAATATATGATGCCGGCTGGATGAATGGGGCGAATTTTGCATAAATAAATATGGAGTGCGTACGTGTATGCTGTATAGCGCTGCTGATGCTGTGCTGTATACACGCGGTATGACCGAGAGAAAGAGACGAGGGCGGGGGATATGCTTATTAATCTCGATTAATGCGGGAGAACCTATTAAGCGCGCTGCTGGACTTTCAGACTGCTCTCTCTCGTTGTTATTTCTCCCTGGCGAGGCTCTCGTTATGTTAATGCTTTCTTTATTTTTTTTTTCCTTTCGCTCGTTGTTTTTTTGTGAATTTTTCTTACATCATTAGAATATGACTGAATATAAGACGATCGAATTTTCCTTTGGCATTTTCCACGTCCGCCTGATAATATTAATAATAAACAATAATAATGGCAATAACGACGGGGATTACGAGCTTATCAATAAAGTCTGATTGCGCGAAAATAATTTTAGAGCGTCGTATATACTCTCTTCTAGTCTCGAGCATATAACTCGGACCCGAGAAATTGCACGGAGCCCCGCGAGTCTTCTTTTCTCCCTCGCATATACATAAAGCTCGGGACCCAGAGCGCAACGGCGATATCAAAAGAATTACGATAATGAACTTCAATTTGAGAATTTTTTCTCCTCCAGCGCTATATTCCACTCTCGACTCTCTTATACTGAATAGCCGGAATGAAAATCGAAGGGGAATGAGTGGGGAGGGGGAAGGCCCGGGGAGACTCGTAGATACGCAGAGAGACTCGTTGAAGCGAAATACTCGGCGCGGATAACGAAACTCGAGAAAGGGAGATAGAAAGAGAGAAAGGATGAGAAAAATATAAAAGCCCGAAGAAATTTATTGCAGCGCGTAGAGAGCTGTAGGCGTCCGCTGAGGAGCTTCTTCAACGTCGGATGTTTTGCATCGTCCGTGTGCCAAAGAGCTCTGGGCTCGACGATGCAGCGAGAGAAGGCAGGGAGAGGCGCGTCTCGGGACCCCGGGCGAGATTATAGAATAATAAAGCAGGCTTTATTACCGAGCGCGGCGAAAGAGTCGCGGGAAAAAGGTCGGAGTTGGCATGTATATATACGTTGCGATGTATGCATGTAGGTATGTGCAGTTGTGCGCAGACGAGCGCGCAGCGCATGGAAAAGTCGGGGCTTGTATATAGCTTTATAATAGCGAGCATCGTCATCAACGTATAGGACCATAGCTTGGGTGCAGGGAAATTTGGAGTGACGAAAAGCGTTAAGTGAATTATCGCGGACAGTTGATAACGTGTTCTAAGTTTCAGCGCGATGATCAAGCTGAAACAGAAAAAAAATAGAAATAAAATTATTTCTCAAGGTCCCTGTGTGAATGAATGCTTTTGCACCGACTTTTTGGCATTCCTTATAATTTTGCGGCGCAAATTTTTGTCTATTCTAGGCTTCACGTAAACGAGCTCGGTTATGCTGACACATATTTATAGCGAGCGATGCTACGGCCATTTGCCGAATTTCCGGCGTCAAATCACGACTAATTCAGCGAATTTCTTTTCTAACCACACGGTGGCGGGCATTATTACTTGTCTTCTTTTTTTTTTGTCCTCTATCCGGTATGCCCTTTGACAGGCCTCTATACAGAGAGGAAGAGAGCACATGCGGCGCGTAGGCAGGGACAATGAAAGTAGGAAACTCGAACGGCCCGAGCTCGTCCATTCGGGACTCGAAAAACAAAACGTCCGCATGGGCTGCGTACGTGTGCGGCACCTTGAACGACCAAGTTTCAAAATCGAAATCCCGGTGGGTTGTGCTGTGTGCCGACGAGCAAAGCGAGCGAGCGAGAGAGAGAGAGGGAGCATTGTGCGCATTTGAATGGGCAAGGCGCGCATAGAAATCTCAATGCCGCGGATTGGAAAGCCGGAGGCTATTGAGCGTGGGGGGCAGGCCAAACGAGCCCCAACTCATTAATGAAATATCCTTAGCCTCCAACGTCGGCCGAGCAACCCACCCCCCTCTCTATCTACCGATAGACTCCCCTATACTTCTGTCTTAGATAGGTTTATTAAACGACTCTCGCTGCTTACTTTATCGCGCTCCCTCCCCTTCTTATTGTCTCTCAACATCCGTCTTGCTTCTTCTTTTTTTCTTTCTTCTTTTTAGTCCAGCCCCTAGGTATTTGAAACAATGATATTGCTGCACTAAATATTATTACAAAACAAAAAATGACATAAAAAAGCGTCATTAAAAAAAATTCTAGCTTGTTTTAGAGCTGAGATAATTTCTTTTTTTTTTTTTCAAAAAATCTATAGGCCACTATAAACAAGCTACAGCGGTAAACGTTGCGGCAAATTAACAATTAATCCTTATATTTTTAATAAAAAAAATACTGCAACATCATTAAGTTAATTTTAATACCTTTAATCGAGTGTTAAGTAAGAGCACGCGAACGTCAAGCGCATCAGCTGTTTGCTTGGAATTATTCACCTAATTCCATCGATCCTACGAATGAATTTACAATCTGTGACAGTGCGGCTCGGAGGATTGCACATGCTTATGAGTTTTTTAGAATCAATATGATTAATTATGAAAGGATCTGGGCGTCAAGAAGCGTTCAATGAAATATTTGCTGAAAAATCTGCTGAAAAAGCACTTGAAGGTTGTGCTTACTCAAGAGCGGTTAGAGGGCACACATTGATACAGACATCGCTTTTGGCATTAATTTTTCAAAGAACATCTCTAACTGAAGAAGAAATTTTGAAATTGTCTAGTTACGAAGAAAAAATTAATAAATCTGACGAAGAAGTAGATGAATACAAAGAAAACATAGTATCAATAAAAAATAAATTTAATGAACAAATGAAATGAATTGAAGAAAAATGACCAACAAGTAAACTCTGGATTCAATATTTTAATATGGTAAACATAGTTTTATAGAGGCCGAACGTGTTGGAAACTGCGAATTGCACGTGCAGTGTGTCAAAACAATGTTGCCATTTTTCCATGCTAGTGGTCATTCTTTGTATGCCAAATCCAGTCACCTGTACCTTCAAGATATATGTTAGCATTAAAATCGACGATGGATATTATTGAATACGTTAATTTGACTAACTGTGGCTTTTTTACGATTCGAAGGACTGAAAAAGCTTGGTCGGGTATTTTTACAGATATGATCAACATATTGATACTCATATTTCCAAAATCGAAAGAGACGAGGCGGATTTAAAAAAAATTTTACGTTACACTTATAACTTATGTAACACATACTTATTATAATAAATAAATTTTTATGAATTTTATGCGTTTTAAATTTTATTTATCACAAAAAAATAATAAATGAAGAATGAAAAAAATTAATCATTATAAAAAACACTCTTTAAAATTAAAAAAAATTGTAATATTTACATTTGTTTTGACACGCTATCCCATGTAGCTAGCTAGCGACTTGTTTTTTTATTAACGATAGGTTTTTTTTATTACCTACAAACTGGTTTTTGCAACTTTGCGAATTTTTTCTGCCAATCCCTGCAACTCTAGGAAGGTAGAAATCAAATTCTTTAAATTGTAGTATTTTTTGTTTTGTAATAATATTTAGTGCACGTCATTCTATCCAGGACTTGGACTATTTTGGCCTGTGCCAAATGCCCAGGGCTCTCGCTGATGGGCGTATAACGCTGTTTTTGAACTCGACCCGAGTTATTTCAGCGGGATGGTTTAGCTGCCTATAGAAAATGAGAGAGAGAGTCGGTTCATTTGCAATTTGCGTAGAGCGCGGAGGAGCTACGTATAGACGTACACACGGCTGACGAGGATATTTTCAAGACACTCGATGAAAAAGCGCGTATCTCGTCATTTGCAAGTGGAGAGTTGAAACAAAAAGAGATCGATATACGCTAGATTGGCCTGCTTGCGCCTGCCACAGTGACAAAACGCATTTGAATACATTAAAATTGCAGGCGAAGCCCCTTCTCGCTCTGCGTATACAAAGGCATTAACAGGACACGTGTGCATACCGAGTGGGAGGAGAATTAATGAAATAAAGGAAAAGAGAGAGAAAAAAAACAGAACGCGCTAGACTGAGCGTCTAAGAATACATTAGCGCGACAGCTGCAGGTGCAGTCGCGGCATGAAGACGAACGGCGGGCGGGAGGAGTATCCGGAAAAACTCGAAGGCGGCAAAGAATAATGCCACCGCAGGCGAAGACAACGTGAAAAAAAAAGAGAGACAATAAAGAATGCCAGCGCGTGTGTTTTGCGGGTGTGTAGAGTCATGCCCCGGGAGGACGGGCGCGCGTGACGCAAGATAGTCGTAAGTAGTATATATCGATTCGGGAAAAACGAGACGCCAAAAGCGTGACGTAGGAAAGACGATCGGCGAGAGAGAGAGTAGTAGTACAAAGAAGCAATATCTATATACTTATACATCGGCATGGGCTCCGATATGACGGTTGTAACTCAGTGGCCCCCAAAGCCTCGCAGCTTTGTTTCGGCAAATGTTTGACCATTTCGAAGGCCAGCGCGGCCATACTCATCCTCCTCGCGCGGGGCCTGAAACAACACCGGCCGAGAGGCTCTTTATACAACAGCCGGCTGTTCGCAGGTAGTCTCTCTCGGCGTATTGAGTTTCCGCGAGCCGGAGAAGGGGGCGGTCCTCTTTCTCTCTTTTTCTACTGCCGCTAAGAGGGACGACGAGGAGAAGAAGAAGAAAAAAAGCGACGGCGAGGCGGCTAAGGAAAATACACACTCCGTTTTCCCTCCCACTCGTCCGCCCCTCGCCGGTATTTTCGCTTTAACGGCTTTTCTAATTACCCACACCTCCTCCTCCTCCTTCCTACTCCTCTTTCTTTAAACCAGTCGCGCAGTTCACGCGCGCGAGGAATAATAACGGGCAGCTTTGTGCGCGTCCTCGCATATAACCACCCCGCGCGGTGAATGCGTGTGCGTGCCCGGCTCGTATTTGTAGATCGGCTGTATGGCTGACAGGCCCGATGAATGTGCTCTCTTGGAAATACAGATACCGCAGGCACATACGGCGCTTATTATTTTTAACCTTTGTCGCTTGAAATGACGGAAGGGGCCATTCGTTAGACCGAGCAGTTATATACGAGAAGTGTCGCGGCTACATAATTGCGTGGACGAGGCGCTTTGGGATGGGAGTTCAAGGTGGCCCGGGTTTACTGAATTTTCAGGATTTTTACGGAGATAAGCTTTTCTTTTTCTTTCATTATTAATTCCAACGTTGTATAATGGCTACTTTGTTGAACGGAAGGACGAGGCGCATTCTTGCGCTACACAACGACGTGTATTGAGAAAGAAACTCGGCGGGTTCTTCTTCTTATTTTTTTTTTTAAGCAAAAATTTCAAAGAACTATCCCACGTCCGAGCTGATGAGTTACTAGTTTTCTTCGTTTCCTTTTTTTAAAGACTTACGTCAAATAAAAAGGGAGCGGCTCTCAAAGTGTCCGATCGAGCTGTGCCGCACGTCAATGGCGAGCGTTGAAATTGAGAGGAAAGGAACTTAATCTAACTAGTTCATCGCGACTGCGCCTACTCTTCCTCGGCTTCTTCATCTACATGCCGGACCTAACCGCTTTTGGCGAAAACTTGTTAGACTGTTTATTATGTTAATTGCCATTCTCATATTATTAGAAACTCAAAATTATTGTTTTACTATAAATAACGTTTCTTTTCTTTAAAATAAAAAAAAACCTCTTCCGCTCGACGATAAAAGAAATATCAATCTTCCTTATTCCATCTCCCGCACACTGTCGCGTCTAATCGATTGAAAAGGCCGTACACGAAAAGCTTGAAAAAAAAAAAAAATTTTTCCTGGTCTCGCGTTACAAAAATAAAATGCTTATACGTCGTGAAAATGTGTGTTTTCCAAACTGCGTCCAACGGCACACACACACGGAATTCCAAGTTTTGAAAAAGTAAACCGCCCGTTCAGCATTCATAAATAAAAAATCAATGGCGATAAATCGAAAGAAATCTCGGCAACGTCAAAGCCATATAGTATACGCGTCCGTCCAGATGAGAGGAAAATAGTAAAAGTGCGACGAGGGGGGGGGGAAGAGAGAGAAAAGAACGGAGAAAGAAAATTCCCAGACCTGCACGGTTAGTCTTCTATTTTGAGAAGCTTCGATTAATATCAGAGGCTTTCCAGGAAGCGTATATAGAAGACGTCGGCGAGACGGGCCGCCGCGGAGTTCCACCCCCGCGCAAGCGCGTCACACACGTGCTGCTGCACCTCGCCTCTCTCTCTCTCTCTTTCCACGTGTGTGCGTTTTTCCCGGACCCCCAGCGCCTCTGGGTAGTTACGTGGGGGAGAAGGGAGAAAACGCATTATATACGAGCGCGCTCTCTCTCCCTCTTCTCCCGCATAGTCTGTGCACCGCGTGTGTTTAATGAGAGCAGCGTAATCGCTCGCGGAAAGAGAGATAGACTTAGCGCCCGGACCAGCATGTCAAGGTCGAACGAGCGCCGAGATAACGCAAAGCTAACAATTTTCGCATTTTTTTTTTTCACGCAATCCGACCGGACGAGCGATTGTGGATTTAATGTCGTATCGAGCTAAATGGATAAAAAAAAAGGAGAGAGAAAAAAATAGATTGTTGCAAAAAATGATGGATGGGGGAGGTTGAGGGGGGTAAGGACGGAAGGGTATTAGAGTGTCGAAATTGAGTTAGGAAATTTCGTCTGGCTCGGCGTTTCTGGTACGTGCAGAAGCGCGCGAGTGGTAAGTGGAGAATTCGGGATAATCGACGTTAAATGTTTTCGAGGACAGGAAATTTCTTCAAAAGCACATTAGCAAAGCACGCTTGGGTAACAGTGGTCGGGGGCAGGCGGGGACGATAAACTAATTTGCAGGCTAGCGACTTGCGACTTGTGAAATGCTACGCGCGCGAGACTCTGCAAAATAGTCAAGCTCGCGCTTGCTCGGCAAAAACGTTTTCTTATATTTGCCAGCCGAGCGAACTGACGTGTGTGCATATACGTTTCGCCTTTCTATATGCACACACGTCATACCAATAATGAGAATAAATGTTTATTTTGTAGTTTTGCATTTTTTACCGACGCTCTTTTGGCTGTATTTTCGTTTAGTTAGGCCTGCTTTATTTGATTAACGACTCTGCGGTGTAGCTCTCTCTTTTTTTTTCGTCGCGAGGGCAGAGCAAATCGTGTTTGCCAAATCGATAAGCCGGTGCCCACAAATCGATGCACACAAAATGTCGCGTGAGAGGTTAAGATGGAAAAATTATTGAAATATTGGCAAAGGTTGAATTTAATCGGCAAAAATGTACCTTATCAGTCAGCCAACAATCCTTTGCTTGGTCGTCATTAATCCTAGGAAATCCCAGAGCACTTATACATTTGAACACCGAGCGGCAATCATTTTGTAACGGTCAGTTTCCATCAACGCGAGAAGAACTGGCCACCCACACCATTTCCATGAAACGCAAGCAGCGCCACTGTTTCGCTGCTTCGACACTCCGTTTTTCCATCCTCATCCATTACATCGAGTCGTTGTTCTATTGTTTAAAACCCCAGCGACAGAGTTGAACTGCCAGATCTTTACGTGTTTATACACTTTTCGCGCGTCCCACCCGTTTTTTCGTGCAATTCCGGCATTATTTGCAATGCGCCAAGTGCGCTTTGTTTATTCATCGATCACGCATTGATGTAACGGTTATAAGGGCACTTTTGTCACTATGACCATTGTAGGGAGATTCAATATCGTCTTAGTCCTAAGTTAAGGGAAGTCTGTAACATTGTATGTAAGTAGGAGCTTTGGTAAATAAATAGTTAAGCAATCCAATTGCCTGATATTTAATGTGATGTTTATGAATGGCGGTAATAATAAGATAACCTTCTATAAGCAGGTAGAATGGAGCTGATGGAGACCAAGGATATACAAATAGAAGTGAAAACTATCAACAGTGATGGGATTTTGGTCAGAAATACCAAGGAGTTCAATGATAAAGGAGAGGAAATTAAGACTACAGAGTACTTTCTGGATGTTGATGGTCAAATTATTGATGGAGAAATAGAGCAGTCGGGATTTGTAGCTGTTGGAGAAAACTGTGATGGTAGTGACGAGGAACACTATATTGCTGTGGAAGTGGAAAATCCAGGTGACATTCATTTGAATGAAAAGAATGTGATAAGCTGGAGTGAAATTTGTAGGATATGTGCAAACACGAGTAATCAGTTTGTACCCATTTTTACTGATGATGGGGTAGATTATGACTTGTGCAATAAAATTAATAGTTATTTACCTGTAAAGGTATGTTTTATCAAAATTTACTAAAGTAGAAAACTATGTTTATTGTAAATCAATTATCTTATAGGTTTCTGAAGATGACACATTGCCTCATCAAGTGTGTTATAATTGTGCAGCAACTTTACTTGCATGGCATGAATTATTTAAAGGTTGTATCAATGCACATCAGCGACTTACTGAATTGCAAACTAGGATTATTACAAGAGATGAGGTAACATTATATATTTTAGCAGTTTAAAATTATTCAATGTGCAAGGTTAAAAATGTTCTTTTTTTTAGCTTTGTCATGAATCTACAGAAGAGGAAAATAATGAAAATTTGTTACAAATTGAAAATGTAGCTAAAATTGAACCTGTGGTAGGATTAAGTTTTATTATCTAATGTACCATTTTTGAAAATATTTAAAACTAAATTTTGTATTTTATACACAGACTGAAGATACAAAAATGAAAGAAGATGGAGAAGAAGATGATTGTAATACAGAAACAGCAAGGTAAATATGTGTTTTTATAAATAATTAACAAAAATAAAGTTAGATATTGACAATATAAAGGTTAAACAGTTGAAGCAATGTACTTCAACTTTTGTTACAAATCTACATTAAATTAAAAAATGATAAAATTTTCATTCGTATCAAAATACTAGATAACAATATCCCACTTTATTTAAACACATTACAGTGTCCTTATGTTAAGTAATTTTTTTTACAACTTTAAGTATTTAAATAGCCGAGTAGCAATATTACTAAATTAAAATTGAAACACATGCCTACACTGAAAATGATAAATAAGGTATCAATAAATTAACAAGCATGATCCCTACATGGTAAAATGTACAACAGAGATAAAATCAAAGTAAAATATTCTATAGAGCGCAGAAACAGGCGCAGATTTCGAATCTAGTTTCGACGATTTTCTAGATTGTGTAGAACTTGAAACAAAAACCGTTCAGTAAAAAATCTGATGTAAATAAATTTGACAAGCATTTCGTACTTCTATAAAAGTCTAGCTATAGTCATTCACCAGAGTCATATTCAAGCTGCATCGATTATAATTTGCAAGGCGCAAATTCGTACTTCATTTCGACATGCCGGTGAAAAACGCAGATACCCAAAGAAAAGCGAATCCGAGGAAAGAACGTCATGCAACGAATGCAGCCGGCATTTTTATATAGAAGATTCTTTACATCATTATTTTTTAATCCACAACGATGAGCGGCCGTTCACTTGTTATTTCTGCGGCAAGCAGTTTCTCGTAATTTATTCATTGATACCAATGAGAAGAATTTTGAGTGAACGTTTGCTCCAAGAGATTTAAAATGAAGACGAAGGTTGAATAAGACGCTCTTGCATACTGTGATGCCAAGCCATTTGTTTGATATATGTGGATTTAGCTGCAGACAGCGAAGATATCTGAACAATCACGAATGGAACAAACACAATATGATTAAGAGTGACCAATGAATGAATGATGCTTGAAGGATAATTAAGGATTATGTTGTTGGAGATTTTTACAAGTCAATCGACAAAATCATGTGCTTTTACCGAATTTTCTTATAAGAAATGGCAACTATAGGCTAACATGACATTGTTAAGTTTTTTTTTTCTTTATAATTTTATTTGGATAAGAGACTATTATTTTCTATTTTTTTAATTACTTAGTTGTAGATATAATACTAAACTACTTTTAAATTTAATTAGTTGATTTTTCTTGAAAAATGACAAACTGTTGTGACAAAAATTAGGATGTTAGGTAAAGAGTTAAGAACAAAGCGTCAAAGAGGAGCTGGAATGAATCGTTCAGTAATCGCAATGAAATCCTAGTCAATCGAGCCACCCAAAATCCATGCTCAAAAGAGCGCTTGCTTAATTAAAAACCGTTAAAAAAAGCTCTACACCACCCCCACAGCTAACGGAAAGACGAGTCGTAACGTCGTTTCTTTCCAGATGTGTGAATTTCGGAACGGACGTCATCATGACCTTCGTAACGTCAACGTCGAACGCGCAAGAGGTAGAATCAGTGCCGGCGGCGAAGAAGGAGGAAGAGAAGCCGGCCAAGGTAGTCGACGCCAAGGCCGTGGAGAGCCGCCGGGCGGAGGCGGCGCGCGCCCGGGTCGTCGTCGACGGGGCGACGCTGTACCAGTGCCCGGAGTGCCCCCGGCTGCTCAGCACCGCGTACAACTACCAGGCGCACAGGCGGCGGGTGCACGCGCGCGAGCGGCCCTGCCACTGCTCCCACTGCGGCAAGAGCTTCAGCACCGGCTCCTCGCTGCGCCGGCACGTGCGCGAGGTCCACGAGAAGATCAAGGAGTACAAGTGCGACTACTGCGAGCGCCGGCTCGCCTCGAGGGTGTCGCGCGACGAGCACCAGCGCACCCACACCGACGAGCGGCCCCACGAGTGCGGCCTATGCGGCAAGCGATTCCGGCAGCGCGCCTCCCTCTCCGTTCACAGGCGCTTCCACGCCGTGGAGACGAGCAGTTTCGGATTCAATTGCCAAGTCTGCGGCCGCGACTTCCGGCGCAAGCAGGACCTCCAGCGGCACGAGCTCACCCATACCGATCTCATGCCTTACGCTTGCAGCCTGTGCGACAAGCGCTTCCGTAGCTCCGCCTCGGCGATTCGGCACAGGCAGACCCACGAACGCACCACCGAAGATTCCAAGTTCATATGCGACGTTTGCGGCGTGCAATTCTCCCTTCAGCGCATGCTGGTTAGGCACATCAAAAAGTTCCACCAATAAGTGCGGCTTTTGTTGAGAGAGGCTCTATTAATCGACGCTAAGTGCGCTGTTTTGAGATCGTTGAAGCTCATCTTTGTTATTTTCTTTTTTAGAACTGGTTTACATTGGTCGATTTTAGATAAATTTATTTAGATTTTAGAATTTGTAAATACAGTCACACCGGCTATTTGTGCTTGCGACAATTTTAACTCACGACTTTTAAAACTCTTGTCACTCGAATTTAGATAGCTTTGTTCATAAGCGATTATATAAGTTGTAAAGCGTGTAAAAAGCAAAACTTTGTATCATTTTAAGTAAGTGTGCTAAGGCTACTCTGCACCCGTTGCGAGCGAAATATTGTTAGGTGATATAAATGCCATTGTTGAAACGATGCAATAGCGAGGATAGTTGTAATCGATATAAAAAGAAATAGAACTCTATCCAGGGTTTTTCCTTCGTTGCTTTTATTGCAGAACCGAGGAGGAAAGTGAGGAAAATAATGAGGCCGATAATAGCAGCAGCAAGACGTACAAGTACATGTGCGGCGTCTGCGAGGAGATTTACAACGAGGAGCTCGAGCTGATCTGCCATCTGAAGAAGCAGCACAACGTTACGACCGCACGGAACTCCGGCAGTACGCTCCGCTACGAGTGCAACGTCTGCGGCAAGTCCTTCTCGAAAAAGTGCAACCTCGTCGTGCACGCGCGCATCCACGAGCGCAAGCTCAGCGGCGAGGACGCCCTCATCGAGAGCGCCAAGTTCTTCGACGATGGTGTGCCGCGCTACCGCTGCCCGGACTGCCAGCACGTCTTCTCGACGAAGCACAGCTGGACGCGCCACCGGCGCGTACACACCGACGAGCGGCCCATCATCTGCCACATCTGCGCCAAGAGCTTCCGCATCATAACCGACCTCAAGCGCCACATCAGCGACGTCCACCACAAGATCAAGCGCTACGCCTGCGACATTTGCAACAAGTGCTTCGCGGCCAAGGCGACCCGCGACGCCCACAGGCGCATCCACACCGGCGAGAAGCCCTTCTGCTGCGACGTCTGCGGCAAGAACTTCCGCTCCATCAACCTCCTCGGCATCCACAAGCGCATCCACCGGGACTACCGGCCTCACAAGTGCTCCCACTGCGAGAAGGCCTTTCGCGACAAGCAAAAGCTCGCCGCCCACGAGGCCATACACACCGGCGTCAGGCCTTATCCCTGCGACATCTGCGGCAGGTTGTTCGCCGCCAAAGGCGAGGCCACTCGGCATCGCAGCGTTCATTTTGATGAAAAGCCCCATCTTTGCGCGGCTTGCGGATTGGGCTTCAGATTGAGCCGATACCTTAGGAACCATATCAAACAGCATCATTCGAGCGAAGCCGACGCTATGATCAAAGCCCTCGACAAGAATTAACGTAATTTTTATTCAAAGTCATTGAACGCTGTTTAAGCATTCAACTTTTTTTTTATTGATTCTTGTTTGATATTTGTTTATTACCCTTATTTTGTACAATTAATGTATTGCCTACATTATTTATTCATAGACATAATTTTGTGAAATCGGTTTACGTAAAAACATTTTTTTTTTCGCAAATGGCATTTCGTCGCATCGCAATCACATACACATTAACATGTTCAATTACAAAACGATTTCGTTACTCTTTTGATTATATTTAAATATTCATTCTCTGCACAGTAAATTCTGTATTAAAAAAACGAGTTGAAAGGTGTAAAATTAAACTAAAAGCTTAACCATGAAACTGCTTGTACAGTAATTGTAAGAAAAGTATAAAAATCACATTCGATTGTTTATTAGATCAATAAAAGTTTTTCAAAGACGTGTAAAAGAGCTATTGACTACTTGCAAAGCCATCTTATATAGTCATTTTTAAAGATTAAATATATTTGTACAAAAAATCATACACGTTAATAAATAATTATTTGCATTAAATGAAAATGTTGGCCCTTAATTTACCTTTGAATTGACTGTATACATCTTAGATTGAATAAGTTTTATTTAGTATCAATTGATAAAATAAAAAGACTAATTTTAATTATCAATTTGAAACGACAACTGTCAACAAAAATTAGTAAAATTTTACTGTAATTTCAGATCGAAAATTCTACAACTTGCTAATTTCAAGGATTTTAAAAAGATTTACAAACCGTCGTTGCCATCGAAAAAGATAGATAAATCCATCAACAGAGGAGATGGAAAAATTCTTTCTAGGAAAAAGGTAAGCCGAGAAGTGAAAAAGAAGGTCGGCAAAACAAAAATGGGTAAAATAAAATCAAAGTTAAAAAGTAAAAGCTCAAAACAATATTTGGAAAATTTTAACTCGACGATTGTCGAAATCAAAATCGAAAACATCCCAGTTCAAGATGAATCCAACAAAGAAATTGTCAAAAATGAGGAAGAAAACGATGAGGATTACAAAGCCGACGAAGACTATGTCCAAGATGACGATGAAGACGATCCCTCTCCCGTGGTTCTCAAGAAGCCCAAATCGAAAAAGTCACGCAAACGTCCGAGAAGCCCAGCATTAATCGGTAATCTCGAGTGCAACGAGTGTGGAAAAAAATTTCGCCAGCAAAACAGCTACCAGATCCACATGCGGTTGCATACGGGCGAGAAGCCCTACACCTGCCACATTTGTGGTAAACAGTTTGGCCAGGCGGGCAGCCTCTACTATCACCTCAAGCACGTGCATGGTGGCGTGAAAAATCACGCGTGCGACATATGCGGGCGTTGCTTCGCCATGAAGACGGCGATGGAGGATCACAAGCGCATTCACACAGGCGAGCGACCCTTCGTCTGCGACTCTTGCGGCAAGACCTTCAAGACGAAAGCCTCGCTCTTCACTCACAGCAAGATACACAACGACGAGTATCCATTTAGCTGCAGCTACTGCAAGAAGCCCTTTCGCTGGAAACAGCAGATGATCAGTCATCTGACGACCCATACCGGTGAAAAAAATCACATCTGCGACGTTTGCGGCAAGGGCTTTGGCGTGAAAAACGAGCTGACGAGGCACAGGCGCACGCACTCCGACGAGAAGCCATTCACTTGCCAGAAGTGCGGCGTGAGCTTTGGACAGAAGAGGTACTTGACTAATCACAACAGGACGCGGCACAAACTCAAGGCTAGCGAACCTGGCAATTGAGACGCAAGGGTTGCGGTACTGTTGGTTCAAAAACAAAACATTAATTTTATAACAGAATTTAATTATTCATAAATTGTATATACATGTATCTTCGTTTTTATGTATAAAAAAATAAAAACACTCTTTTATACTTACATTAAATTTTCCTTTTTCAATAAAGTTTTGCTTATAAAAACTTAATAGAAACCATTACTACAAATAATTTTGCATGGCAAATTTCTTATTTTTAGTTTATGATTATCTTTATCTCTTTAATATAATTTTATTTAAAAAATGAAAATATTAGTAAAATTTTGGTTGGAACATCAACCTTTTTCTGTTCAAAAGCATATTTGTTTTGATCACAAAAAAAAAACATTAATGTGTTTACGTAGCAATTATAAGTTTTTGGAATTTCTGCAGTAGTTTGATCTTATCATTAATTTGTAAATCTAGTTTTGAAATTTTTGATAAAAACTTTTGAATCTATATGATAATTTCAAAAATTAAATGTAAAAAATTAAATTTAATACTTATAAAGTAAGTGAATTTTTAAAAGTATTAATTATTTGTAAAATTGGCAGCTATCCTATTTTGCCTTCTAGCTAATAAATCAGCAGTATTACCATTATTTTTAGCAGTTGAAACATTACTTGCTGGAAGCTTTTTCTTTAAAGAATTCATCTTTTTATTAAGTTTTCTATTGACCATTTGGTAACCTTCATCATCTACTGAAAGATTATGTAATTTCTCAATAATGCTAGTATCTTGAGCCGTAACAAATGAACAGTTACTAAGATTTTCCTTATCGGTATCAAAGATTTCACCCTCAACAATTACATCATAATCACTATCAATACTTTTGTCGTTATTCAAATATTCGCGACTATTGCCAACGTTACTTGTAAGTGTATTAGAAGAAAGATTTAGGACATTTTGAGATGTACTCATCTTCTTGTTCAAAGCATTAGCATAACTAAATGGTTCTGTTTTTGGTGGAGCTGTTTTTGGAATTGCTCTAGTGTTCTTTGGTATGGCTCCATTACTAACATTTGGTTGAAAAGATAAATCTGATCTCAGAGATTTTGATTCTACACTTGTATTTGCAACAACCCCACCGTAACTTTTGGGTATTGCACCAGTATTTACATATTGCTGATTTGTTTGATGAGGTTTTAAAAACGATGCTGCATCAACATGTTCTGGTTCACTTCCTTTATTTAACTTAGGTGCTCGTACTGAACTATTGACTGGTGCTGTTGATTTCTAAAATAGATGCCAAAATATTTAAAATTCATTAACTATCAGACTAAAAAAAATTTATGACATAAATTAAAAAATATCATACCTCTGTTACAGAAGTATTAGCTGCAACAGAATCAGTTACAGATATATTGGCAGCAGGATTTGTTAAAGAAGTATTGGCAGCAGAATTTGTTACAGAAGTATTGGCAATAGAATCTGTCACAGAATCATTTAAAGTCTTATTTGACTGAAGATTTTTAGGACGACGTAATGGCTTCATTTCCTACAAAAATATTGAAAAATAAGAAAAAAATTTGAATAAAAGCATTTGGAACATTTTTATCATTTACCTTCTCTGCTTTTTCTGCAGCTATCTTAGCGGCGCGTGCATGTTCAGCGCGTCTCTGGTAATTAAAATTAAAAATTTTTAATATTAATAAAAATAAAATAAAGTTAAAAGATAAATTGAACTTGATGGCATATTTACAGCATTTTCTACTCTTTGCTTCTCTTGTCTCTCCTTTTCATTTTCAATTTGTTGAATGCGGCGTCTCTCTTGATCTCTGAATTCTCTCTTCACAGCTTTGGATGCTCCAATTAATGGACGAACAATGGCACGTTCTTCTATATTGTGAAAAGGATCATAACTTTTTACCTCGACATCCTGTAGAAGTAAAATAATTTCTCGTATTCAGAATTTCCTTAAAATTATAATAAAAAAGTAAGAAGCTTATTACGACAAGCTAGACAACTTACATTATCCCAGTTCTCCCCTGCCACCTTGACATGTAAATTGCCTGTATCCTCCGGTTTCAAGATCGGCACTAAACCCGCTTGCTGGTCAGGATCGTGAAGGGCAAAGTGAACGACGCCCTCGCGGGTTGGACAGTTGTTCACGTGGTGCTGTAAACAAAGCACAACTCAATAATAGTGTTCGAGCTTTCTTAGAACAACAAAAAATGAAGTCACATTGGAACTTGCCTGAAATTCAGCCGGATCAATGAGATGCCGCGCGTCGTACGGGCAAACTTTCTTTTTGGAATCCTTATGTTGCTTGGAGCAGCGAATTAGGTGGTAGGCCATCCGCGAGCGCAGGATGCTGTGGGCCTCGTCGTACGGGCATACTTCGTAAGGATCGTACACCATTTTTGTTCGCTAATCGCACCTGAAATTTGGGCTACTTGTACAATTTGTCATTTTATTTCATTTACCTCCACTTTACGTCTAGAATAACTACAATTTTTAGGTTTGCACGCCGCTTTTATTTCCAAGAAAGAAATGACAGGTACAACTCACGTACCGGCACGTTTTTACCTTGGAAATTGATCGAGCTACAAACGATTTGTTTTGAAACAAGACGTTACCGGCAAAAACCTTCGATCCGGCGCATAACCTGTCTCGTGTGACTATCGTCGAGATTTTTAGAAAACAAAAATCTTGTAGAGTAATTTAACAAGTCCAAAACTTTATTATACCTCGAATCGTATATTAATCACGTAGGCAAGTTAAATCGTTGAGAACAAAAATTTAAATGAAATATACTTACGCGATAAGAAAAGCAAAGCCACTCTAAACTCGGCAGGGCTCAAAGTGAGACTCTCCTCGATGTTAACTTGTTTATGTCAGCGGAACAAAGGCTCGAACTGAAATGTGAACTCTCGGAGTCTCTCGCGCGGAGGTCGCAGGCCGGCAAGAAAAAAGCGACGCTGCCAGTTTTCGGCGTAAGTGCTTGCCGCACTACTCAATTATTGGAAAGTTTTCTTTGTGTAGAGGGGCGGACCAGCAAATACTTCGGTAAGTACATTTTGTTTTCTTTTTCAAAATAGGTTTTAATTTTAACATTACGGGAAGGTTACGAATGAGGGTAATAAAATTTTTAAAATAAATCACGTTTATTAAAAATGTGTATAAATTTCATACGATTACACAATTTTTAAGAATCACAAATCACAATTAATACTTACAAGCAAATCATCGGAGTATAAAATTACATAAAATAAAAATATTTTAAAAAATAATTACAATACAATTAACAAAATACATATATAAGTATACATATAAAATTCTTCGTTCTTCCGATTAAAAAAATAGTCTTACGCGTATATTGCTTGTCTATCTTACTCGCCGTACCCATAAGCAACACTGGAGCCCTTATAGCGTGCTTATGAAGCTGGCAAAAGCTTTGTGATTCATTACATTACTAATTTCATAATAAAGACGTCATTTGATTACATAAGTCGACGTGTATAAAAATTCTACTATATTACAATTGTTCATAAAATTGGTAAGCTACCCTTTTTCTTATTTCCGTCATCGGGGGTAGCTTTATATTGCGTTCGATTTTCTAAATAGCCGAATCACTATTTATTGGATTTCTTCTTTTTACCGTTCTTACCAACTTTTTGATACCTCTCTGGGTTCACGGTAAGATTACGCATTCCTTGTGTTACGTCGGGATAACGATCCCGAGAAGCACCAGCAGAATCGGTACTTGATTGTTCTCTTTGGGTATCGAGTCCACCCTCCGTTGTTTGGCCTTCGCTTTGAGATCTCTGGCTTCTAGCGCTGATATTTGCAGGTGTATTGGGAAACATACTCGGAACACATTCGAACGGAGTTGTTTTCTTGCCCAATGCGCTAGCGTAACTGAATGGCACCGTTTTCGGTGCAGCACCTGTGTTACTCGGTCGACTTGATGAGCCTGACGATGAGGATTCCGGCTCCATGCCCGTACTCCAAGGCATTACCTCGTTGGATGCATATCGTTGCCGCGACTGCTGCTGAGACGATAAAAATGACGTGATGTCAAAGTGCGTCGGCTCGCTCGATTCCTCGCAGCTGGGCGAGGCTCCACCCCAGGCACTTGCTTGCGAGGCTCCACCCCAGGCACTTGTTTGCGAGGTTCCACCCCAGGCACTTGTTTGCGTGGCTGTCGAACTCTATAAAATGATTCGATTGTTTCAGAATATTTATGACAATGCAAATTGAATGTTTTTAACGAATCGCACGAAGATAAACATCGTACCTCGGTCACAGCAGTATTAGCCGCTGCACTGGGGATCGGCTTGTTCGCTTTCGCCGGGACAACTTTTTTCTGTCGATAAAAATAAAATCCCTAATGTATGTATATACATATACATTTGTTAAAATTGAAAAAAAATTTAAATATAAGCTCGCAATTACAGCATTTTCCGCTTGTTGCTTCTCTTCTCTTTCCTTCTCCTTGGCAAGCTGTTGTATTCGGCGTCTCTCTTGCTCCCTGAATTCTTTCTTCGCGCTCTTGGATGCTCCGATAAGTGGACGAACGATCGCGCGCTCTTCGATGTTTTGCAGAGGATTGTAGCTCATACTCGGCCATGAGCCCTACGGGCGCGCAAAGTTATTGTCATTTGATTATAATACGTATATCATAAACAAGAAGCTGGCCCAAGGTCAAGTAAACAATGGGCCTAAGTATACATTATACCAACATCATTTTGATTATCCTGAGCGCTGCTACTCGAAGTGGCCACCGTGTTCTGATTGTGGGTCGCGGCTTCCTGGACATCCGCGTCGACGCTGCCGAAATGCAAGGCATTCCTGAGCGCTGGGCAATTTTTCACGTGATCCTGTTAGTCACAATAATGTGGACGGTATTATGTATATCAATGATCGAGAGATATGTCATGGAAATGTTTTAATATATGCAGATATAGACATCTTACGTCGTATTCACTTGCATCCACGAAGTGATATCGGTCGTAGGGGCAAGCCTTTTTCTTCGATTTGGGATGCTGTTTCGCGCATTTTGCTACGTGATAAGCAAACCGCGTGCGCCTTATCGCGTGAGATTTGTCGTACGGGCACGTCATTTCGGGATCCCCGGCCATTTTTGTTTTCGAACGACCTGTAAATTAGTTTGAGCTTTTTCGGTTTGCCTTTGTTCCGTTATTTTAAAAAAAATTAGCCGTTAATAATTTTGTATGTACTGCAGGTGCGACGATTTTCATGGCGATATCGGTGTGAAATTGTTTTGATCACTCCCTTTTTATTTATTATTATTGAATTTCCTAACAGTATAACGCACGAGTTTTGAATTCGAGAGTTTATGTTTTGTATTTTGAAAATGTACGTTACACATCCGAGATTCAGATGTGTAACGTACATTCTATCACAGATTTTAAAGTGCTCGGATAAGATCCGAGCACTTTAAAATCGGTTTGAAATAACTATTCGAATAACAAACAAAGATTTCTTTTGTTTTACATTGTTATAAAAACGTAATCAAGGCTCAATTTATCGTTGAACCTTAAATAAAGCTAAATTGCCTCGAAGTAATAATAACAGTTACGCGCCCAAAAACTGTGCAAATATTGTCAACTTACGATAGAAGTTCGTCGTCCTTAGCGAAGAGCAGTCGTGTGTGTCCGAAGCGGTGGCTCGAACCAGAATGTATAAACTCGACGACTTAGCGATCACGTCGAGCTTCCCACTTTAGCTATCTCTGTATAAATGGGAAAGGGAGGGGATTATATGAGGACGAGGAAACTATTATAAGCAGTTTTTGAAAAACAAAGGGGTATATAGGACGGCAGTGTTGAGGCGATGGCTTTCATTTACGCGAAAACTACTTTGTTAAGTAGGAAAATTGTTAATACATACCAATAGTTTTAATTTAAACATTTTATTGTTTCAAGAAATAATTTTACAATAAAAGAATAAACTACTAAATTATTCTTAACTTAGAGATATTGATAGATTTTTCATACACAATACATTATAAATAAACATTGTGAAATTAACATAACAAAAGTTATTAATTGTAAAATGGATTGTATGTAACCCAATGTGCCCTAGTTTGCTGAGAAGCTGTTTTGTGAGTTGTGAATATGCTTTTTAATACTTCAGAAGCTTTTGGATCTTGAGCTACACTGTAATCTTTCTTTGCCTTTTCAAATGCTGGATCTTGTAATTCCTTCTTTACTTTGGACTTAAGGGGCATCTTGTCTTGTTTTTCCTTCTTAATCTTTTTATTTGACGGATCATCTGCTTCTGTTTCTGTCTTTGTATCACTTGTACTAGCTGCAGCAGCATCATTTTTCCTTTTATTTTTCCTTTCAGCCTTACGTGCAATAATGTTTTCCTTCATGCTCTCTAAATCGTCATCTTGAGCATTTAAGACAACTATGTCAGAATCAGTAAAAGGTTTCTGGCAACTGTGGCAAGTCTGAAACAAATTAAAATAATTACATTATTATATAAAATTAGTACTAAAGTTTTTAAAACAAAAGTCACAACAAATGAACTTACGAATGATTTAATTGCTTTCAGTGCTCTTTCACTGAAAACACAACCACAGTTCCATAAAAAGCAAAATTTGTATTTGCCATTCATTTCCAAACCAGTGACTGGGCAAATAAATTCACCTTTGCCATCATCAACATAGCCACCATTTGTAATTTTATCTCCTTCATAAGCTGGGTTTTTAGTCAAATTTAAATTCTTAACATCTTTTAAACTTTTTATATGTTCTGCAGTTTCAGGAAGTGTTGAGCGATCCAATAATCCCTCCAGTACTGCTTCTTTACTGTATAGCCGTCCAAGACCACAGGCTACAATTGGAGCTTGTAGTGGAAGTTGTCTAATTGAACAATGCCTCCATCGATATGCACGTTCTGCATCTTTGTCTCTCTAAAATATAATAAATGTTAGTAAATATGATTTCATATGGAAAGTTGATTTCTTTTTTTCTTTATCGTTCATTAAATCAAGCTGACTGTATTCTAACCTCTACTTATGCAATCGTCAACTATTCGTAAATAATTGTGTTACAACCAAATATATGACGAATTCAATCGAAATAATAAAGTATTTTATCCATAATAACAAACACACATACCTGTTCTGGCTTCTTCTTAGTTTTAACGAGTTCGTCCCGTCTCGGAATAGTTCCACCATCGCAACCCATGACAGCTCGGTCCAATATCTGAAGCAACACAAAAAATGGCCTATAAGTAACTTGTAGAATAAAAACAAAGCGTCTATACCTTAATTAGTATTAAACTAACCTAAAGTAACAAAAATAATTCACTCTATACAGCAACGTAAATAAACGCAGAAATAGATACAAACAGACGGAGAGAGAGAGGACGCGAGACACGGTAAACAACTAGCGCAGACCAACTGCGTTGCTGGCGCAGACTCATGAAAGAGGAGGAGGGGAGGAGAGAGCAGAGTGGCAATAATGAAGGAGGGAGGGGATTGGAGCGCAGCTCTGCAGAGGGGAAAATCGGAGCATGACGTCACGACTCGTGACACCAACAACTGTCACACTCCGCGACGCTAGCGCCGGCGATCACCCCAGGACGCTGCCAACGTAAAAGCCGCAATGATAGCTAAGCTCTAGGATTTCGGAGCGCGCTTATTGACGATTGCAAGCTGCATTTAACGATTGTTAAAGCAATTTGTTTCGGAGCAAAAGCGGAGCACGAGCTTGCTCCTTTTTCATGTTGCTCCTTTAAATTTAAAGGGCTCGCTGTTGTTGCTGGGGCACAGCATATAATCCTTGGCAGCTGTTTCGATAGAGAGAGTAGTGGGTGGCGGGGGAGGCGTATTCTCTGCCCGGGGAGCAATCGATTCGAGGGAGTTGCGACTAGAGATTTTTAAAGAGCGCGTGAGCGCTTTGGTGGCGACACTGCCTCCGAAGCGGACTACTGCTGCTGCGCTACTGGCTGACTCCTGGCTGCTGCTGCTGTGCTGTGTGTCAAGTCAAGTGATCGCAGGGCTCGGTCGAGGCAGTCGGGGAGACTGCCGGAGCCGCGGGTGTCTCGATCCCAAGAGAGAGCCGTGAGAGTCGCTTGTGAGAGCGGGCGGGCCGCGTCGTCGTCGTCGTCGCACATACATCGTCGTCTCGTCGCTCAGCGAGAGGAAGTAGAGGGAACATTGGAGGGCCCCGCTGCGGCGCCTCTCTCTCTCTCTCTCTCAATAGCTTTGGCTCTCTTATCACGTGAGCGGCCCGCTGCTGCTGCTCCCGAGCTGCCGCCGCCTCCGACTCCGTTAACCAGCGATGTTCTCTACTTCGCTTCGCGACGACTGACCAGCCTCTAAGAGTCCGGGAAGCGCATTATCTCCTCGACGACCCCTCATCGGACAAGCAGCCCTCCAACCTCTGCGAATATATCTCGCCGCTGCCGATCATTTCCTTCCTCGGCCGAAGCACAGGTGCGCAACCCCAGAACTCCTCTTTAATTCTCTTTCTTTCTTTAGCTCTCTCTCTCTCTCTCTCTCTCTCTCTCTTTTTCTCTATATTGGCGTTTTCCCCTGCCCTCCTCGACTTCCGAGGCTCCACCACCCCGGTTAACTGCCAGCAAAATTAAACTGTGTCGCCAATAAAATGGCCGCTCCCTTTCCTATTCTCTTTCTCCTCCACCACCACCACCGCCGCAACCGCCTCCTCCGCCTCCTTCACCCCCGTTATTGATTTTCGGCCAACTCGCCTCTGCCACCCGCCGCCCAAGGACGGGCTGCTCCTTGCCCTCCCTTCCGGCCCCTCGCTACCAAGCCATCGATCAGCAACCATCCTGTACTCGCCGCTTCTCTCTATCTCTCTTTCTCTCCTCTTTCCGTCTCTTTCTCGCTCGCAGGCGAGCAATCGAACGGGCGCGCGCGCGCGCCTTCTCTCTTCACGTTCACGTCTTCTAGAGTCACGTGGAATCACATGAGTTATGTAATAATTCACGAGGAGCACGCCGAAGGCCTGTCAGCCACACCCCCTGCGATTCCAATTAGCATTACTCCCATCTCGTTTCAACCCCCTGCTTCGCAATGATTCCTTCTTTTTCCTTTAATCACCCCACCCACGCACTTTCATCCCCTCCTTGGTAGCGACATTTATCTTCCGACTAATAATGGATTTTTACGCTGTTTTTACCTTTTCTTCATCAATTGTGATCAAGTCCTTATTTTTGGTAATGTTTTTTTTTGTTCTGTCAACTGAAAATTTTAACTTGGATATATTAGTTTTATTTTATACTGTTGTATTATTGTAATATACAGTATGTACCTTTGTATTGAATTTAAATCAATGTCATTAACACATTTTAATCTATTTCAGATTTGAAAGCAAAAACCTGCCAATAAAATAAGCTCAAAATGACGGAATACTGGCTAATATCTGCACCGGGTGACAAAACTTGCCAACAAACATGGGAAACAATGAACAACCTTACATCAAAGCAGAATTCACTGTCGGCAAACTACAAATTCCATATTCCTGACCTAAAGGTTGGCACCTTAGATCAGCTTGTAGGTCTGTCAGATGATCTTGGAAAGCTTGATGCCTATGTAGAACAAGTTACTCGTAAAGTGGCTACATATTTAGGAGAAGTCTTAGAAGATCAAAGAGACAAGCTGCATGAAAATTTACAAGCTAATAACAGTGAGTAAACTACTTATTATTATGCTGCTTTTATAAAATAATCTTTCTTTTTCTATTTGTATGTTGAAAGTATTGGCTAATGAAAATTTGAGAGAATTAGAATAATAAATACAAATGTACTTTCCTGCACTATCATGAAAACTAGAGAAAAGTAATGACTGATGCATAAAATAGATTAAGTAGTGTGCTATATCTATCTTGTATATTGATCAGAATTCTAATTCTCTCAAGCAATAGTACTTTTAATATATTGTGTATGGTGTCCCAGTAATTTAAATTATCAATTTTTAAAATAAATTGACACCAGTATACTATACATTACACAAGACATATACACTAATTATTTTTCCTTTAAAATCTTCACTTATTTATTAAAATTGCAATTTAATAATCAAACTTCTTACTCCATATATCTTCATTTTATTCAGTCAACACTAAATCTTAGCATATATTAAAAACAATATTAATAAATTTATCCTTGAAAACTTTACCTACAATATCATAAAATATCTTTAAATCACAAATTTTATTTACATGGATTTGCTCACATTTTGTAGAAATTGATGACATTGTCATTCTTTCCATCCATAATAAAAATTTATTTAATATTTTATTTTCATGAATAACTGATTTACATTTTTACATAAATATTTTTATCATGCATCATAAAAGTCTACTAGAAATAATACAATACATTTATAGCATTTCTTATTACTTAAATGAAAAATTACAAAAAATCTTATTTTAATGATTATCAAAGACACAAAGAATCAGTTTTTAGACTATTTAAAATATGTGTTACATTATAATCTTAAATGCACAAAATATACACTGTGCTAAATTGTTAAAAATGTCAAATAAGATTTTACTTTTTAAGCTTTTAAGAAATAAAAAACGTTTTGAATTGAAAAATTCTGGTTAAAATACATCGCGATCAATTATAATGACTGTTTGGATTACAGTTTTTAAATATATTGTATTGGGGTATTATTTTAATTTTATAATATCACCAATGATCGATGTTTATTTATTTATAAAAGTATACTTTAAATCCATCTTAAATATACGGTAAGTAAAGTATCATAGTATACTGCTTTTATTTACTTGTTTCTGTTGGAAAACAGGAACGATTAAAAGACCAGCTCTTTTGCAAAATTAGATATCTCGTAAACATGGTTTTTTATAATTTTAGTTGGCGCTCGAAATGGCTCAGTCGGCAATGCGTCAACTTCGCAGTTCGTAGGTCGTAAGTTCAAGTTTGGCGTCCGTCGGCTGAGTCATTCTACGAGTCCTGCCGAAATACGTTCTAATATAAATCGAAAAGGACTTAAAATTACAAGCAATACTTTACGTGAGGCTTTAAAGCGTTGGACATTAGACTTCGGTTTTTTAAATTGATTGAAATTTTTTTTTTTAATTATCAGTGAAATGTGAGCAATGAGATAATCGTCAATTGATTTACAAGAAGTTCAAATTGGATTGTGAATTTGTAGGACAAGTTTTCATGGCCTTAGTAATTGGTATTTTAAGTGATTAATAAAACGCGGCGTACTATTAGCATTTGGAGCTATTGAAATTTTTGAGTTAAAATAAGCTTAATAAATTTGAACATGAAAAAAGAAGAAAAAAAAGTAAAAGATAAAGTAACAAAAAAGAAAAAAAAATTAAATATTTTAGAAGAGCGGGTACGCCGTGTATAGTAGATGACTTAAATGTAATCTGTAGTCGGCTTCTTGTTTTAGTTGGAAATTGACTGTTAATTTTTTATTTTCCTAAACGTATTTGTAGTGTTGCTTTGCTTGCTTTATTTTTCTTTGGACCACATTAACCCTTCTCCCTGTACCTTACTCATTGTTTGAACTAACAAATGCTCATACACGTGCACTGCCTATCTAACAAATTACGTACAAAACGACTTGTGAAGATTATTAAGGCATATGTGCAATGTGCTACTTGACGATGAATTTAATTTTATATAAAAAGCAGATCAGGTGAATGGTACTTGCAGCCTCGAGTTTAATCGATATCCAGTTTCGAGTCTCGCATAGACTCTTGAACGAAAGTCCAAATTAACTTGAACGCCAAGACACTGTAAACTAATAAAAAATTATACAAACGAGAAAAACTGATGATGCAATATATATGATAATGTACGATACATATATAACGGAACTATATGAAAAATCATGAAACTATGAGTATGATAAATGTGGACAGCGCAAGGAGTTGCTTGGGTTACTGTGGTCACCAAGCTCCGATATTAGTCACTGCATAGGTTTATTTTATTGTTTATTATTCTCCTACTTTGATTTTTTTCTTTTCTTTCGTTTTTTCTCTACCTCTCTCTCTTTCTATCTCTTGATTATTTTATCATTTCATTTCGTACATTCATTTTGTTATTGTTTACATTTTTTCGCGACGGAATTTTTATGATTACGATCAACTGATTTTGTTTCACTACTTGGTTTATTATACTCTTCTGCTGAATATGATTTTTTTTTGTTGCACCTTATACACGGACCTTCTTATTTTGCAATCTATTGTTTGCTCTAATTTATCGTTTAATTTCTCCATTGGTTATTACTATTATTATTTACAATTACGTTCCTTTGTCACATTTTTATATTGAGTTGTTATTTCCGTACTTGCTTTTTTGAACTTGGTTATTTACCTTATTTTGTTGATTATTATTTCGTTATTTTTTATTTCTCAATCAGAGTATTTAATTGATGACGAGTAAAGAAATAAAAATAAAATCGATAGGATAAAATTGTTTACGAGAGGGTTTGTTTGATCGCTCTGTTATGTAAAAGAGCAGCGGAAAATCTAAAATCTGTGACGTTGATAATAAACGTGTGGGTAATGATGACGAGTACGAGAATGTTGCCGATGACGAAGAGTCAAAAACGAAACTGTCGCTTATGCGAAATGAGCATGTAAAAAAGTTAAATGAGACGGCCAAGCTAATTAAATACTCTGAGGCTGCGCAGAGCGCGAGCACAGTTGAGCTCCTGTTGAGTTACGTTTGTTTTCGTTGAGTTTCGTCGGCGTTGTCGTTAGGCTTTTGGCGTAGGACGCAATAAATAGATTGAGCGAGACAGTCGTAAGAATGAAAGAAGTCGCTTTGGAGAATTGGGACTGGGCTGTAATGGATAGGTCAGACGTCCATGGACGGGGAGGCGGAGAGTCCCGAGGGGGGTCCGGACACCCCGCCCAACACCCCGGTCACACCGTCGTACAAGCCAACGGGAAAGGATCAGCAGAGGCATTGGAGAGAGGCGGACAGGTCGGACTCGCCAGAACCGACAACCTGCCTAGGTCAGCAACTTCATCGACACCACCACCACCACCACCACTCACAGCAGCACCATCATCATAACGATCATCATCATCACCACCATCATCATCATCATAACGAACATCATCATCACCAACAACATGAGACCCAGTGTCACTCGCAACATCAGACGTCCGAGGAGGGCCGGCATCAGCACCACCATCATCATCATCATCAGCATCACCATCATCATCACCATCACGAAAAGAAATCGTCGACGAGCTCGCAGGGCGCCTGCGAGGGCCGAGCAACAAGCGACTCGTCCTCCATATACTCGTGCTACCAGGCGCACTGGTGTGCAGCCGCCGCCGCTTCCACCCCCTCGACGCCTTCCCCCCGACAAAGTCCGAGTCCCTGCAGCTCCTCGTCCTCCCGTTCCCCCTCGTCGAGCTGTAGCTGCTACAGCGGCGACGAGCAGCTGCGCCAGCACGAACAGGAGCCGGCTAGGCGACGACGGCGCAGGCCTCGCAGACGACGTAGACGCAGGCCTAACAGCCCGGGCTCGCGCGGCTCCCGCCCGAGGACAGCCAGTCCCCCCTACGAGGAGCATTGCCAGCACCTTGATCTCGATCAAGAGCTCACTCAAGAACAAGAGCAAGACCAAGCCGTCGGCATATTGCCCAATCCAGGTACCCGTCCCATCACAGCCACTGAACCAGCTCTCTCTACCACCGACAACCACCGAGCCGACCAACCCCTCTCCCACGCCCCGACACTAGTAATCCGAGCCCCCACCCCCTTCCCCCTTTGAGTTTTTACGTTCGCCTTTTATATAAAGTTGTAGCAACAAATCGCAATTTCTTATTTCTCTTTTACCCCCACCCTCTCTCTCTCTCTCGCTATCTCTCTCTCTCTCTCTCTCTTTTTTGTCTATCCTCCACCCTCTTGCTCAACTTCCGTTCATTTTCATCCCTTACTTCTTTGTTCCCCCTGTCTTTTCTTACATACGTACCTGTAATCGAAAAAATAGAGAAGGATAGGGAAAAAAATGTAAAACAGAAAGAGAGAGAGAGCGTGTATGCGTGTGAGAGAGAAGGGGACGTAAAAGCAAAATGAGGCTTTGCAAATATCCGACCGTTGAAAATTTGACAACCTTATCCTCGATTTTTGTTTCTACCACAAAAGTTCCGTTGTATGAGTAAAATAACATTGCAGTTTACGTGGAACTAACAATAATCATGATGTTGTGATCTTTGATGTTCTTACACACAAAAAGAAAACCTTATTCCGCTCCAGTAACGTACTCTTATTGAAAATAATTGATTAGTTTCGTTGATTATATTGAGCATTTTTATTATCGAAGTACACTAGTCCTTAAATTTTTCTTGGCAACACTCTATTTTTGTCTGTACTAGAATTTGGATATTTCAATCTGCCATAAATGTTGAATATGCTTTCTACGTTTTTAATGAAATTCTCACTAGAATATGTCTGAAATATTAAACCGCAAGACCTAGAGTCGGTAGTCACTGTGCGGCAGTGAATTCTTGACTGTTTAATGCTAAGAAAAAAAAAGAAAAAAAAACATAACTGCAGTGCTAATTCACAAATGTGATTACGTATACGTAATCCTTTCCTTGAGATTAAAAGTCCAAGTAAAACAAAGTACATGATGCACTTAAAGTATTAAAGTGTAAGAAAATATTTCGTGTGAGTGGCACAGTGCACTATCCTCAGACTTACCCTTTGCTCCCGCCCCCACCCTCTCGTCGCCCAACCACTAGTCCGGGCGCCATGGGGGTTTTCGTAGGCCATCGAGGTCCACTGCTCCACCAAAGTTTTTTTTATGTGTTTTTACCTCCTAAATCCGAATTTCGAG
>JAPYYQ010001049.1:0-41459 GCA_030522585.1 Anagyrus pseudococci | reverse complement strand
GAGAGAGAGAGAGAGAGAGAGAGAGAGAGAGAGAGAGGGAGAGAGTACGCAGACAGCGCACAGGCGGAGTTCCCTTTGTACTTGAGTTTAATCCAGCATTGTCGGCCAGCAGCGTCGAGGGCTTTATATCAAGCTCTTACTCTCTCTCTCGGGCGCGCGCCCGCAGGCCGGAGGGGGTGCAGAAAGGAACGGAGTACACGAGGCCGCGACGCGTCAATAAGAGGAGACTTCTGTTCTCGGTAAATGCGCTCCGGGGAACGGATCCAGCTGTTGCTCTCGCTCTCGCCTTCGACTTGCCTTCCTTCCTTTTCTTCCCCCCCCCCCTACTCTCTTATCTCTCGCAACTTTTCTCTCTTTCTCGCTCTTTTCGCTTGCCATTTTAATCAAAACCCACGTAGAGGAAGGAAATCCTGCGTCGCCAGAGCTTGGCCTGCACGCCGAGAGAGAGAGAGAAAAAAATGACGCCGAGAGGGTACAGAAGTACGCGAAGCGAAAGCGAATTGTCGATGCACGAGGATTATTTTACACGTCGCTGAGTTTGTCTTTCCTTGCTTTCGAGCGCGCGTTGGAGGTAACAAACAACAACGGCCAACAACGACGACGGAGTTTCGCTTTGGCTTTGCGGAGGTATAATGGATAGCCATGACTTTTCATTTGTGTCCTATCTTTTTTTTCTCTCTCTCCCTCTCTCTCTCTCTCTCTCTCTCTCTCTCTCTCTCTCTCTCTCTCTCTCTCTTCCTTTCCTTGAGCTGGTCTATTTGCTGTGAAGGTTATTATTTTTAAAATAGAGAAACAACTTTGAACCTCGGTGAAATTCAAACGAATTGGAGCGAATTCCTTTTTAAACATTCAACAATTTGCAAATTTAATAAAAATTATTCAAGGATATCAAGGATACTCGCGAACCCTGCATAATTGAATCTTGATCTACCCGACCTTCCGTAAACCAACGCGAACCGGAAGCTAGTCTTCCTCAAGAGATGAATCTACACGTGTTGGTAATCCGTAGAATAGATAGAAGAAGGTCGAAAGAGAATTGGAGTTGGGGGGATGGAAGGGGTTAGAGCAGGGAAGCGAGATATACGCTCGAAAGGAGTGACTCCTGGCTCGTGCAACACACGCCTCTCCCGCACATAACCAGGCGCGTCTGGAAGCTATCCAGGAAGAGGAGGGGGTACGGACTGGATGAAGCGATGCACATGGGGCCGAGATTAATCCGCGATTTGCATGCCCGCGAGCATCTGCGCACACGCCCCACCACAGCCGCCGACTCTTTTTCTACGCGACGACTCTCCGAAGGGCGCGCGCGCTTTTTCATTGCGGCCTCGACGGCGCCCCTGACCCCGATGTGCTGCTTTGCACGAAGGTTTTCTTTTATTTTTTTTATTCTCTGGTTAATAGATTTTCCAAAGTTGCCAAGGTAAGTAAGTTCGAGTTGACGTGGATGACGATTTGTGTATACACTGCGGGCTTTGGTAAACGAGTTTTTGTATAACAATAGGATTGTGCTGTATACACGCCCCGATGTGCCGTTGTAAAGCGTAGTTTTGTAAATACAAGTTGAGATTCACGAGTAATATGTAAAAGTTTTCCGAGACAATATAACGTAAGCTGAACAGATAGTTGAATTAATCCAGTTAAACGTAATTTGGATAATGTCGAACAGAGCTTTACGATAATATTACAAATGTACAATGTTTAGTTATTCTGAAGTTGAATCGTAAAGGAAAAAAATAAAGAGGAAAAAAACCATTGGAATTTCAAATGGTAAGCATGAGAAGCCTAGTTCTAAGAGCTTGTGCGAAATCCGATTACTTTCATAGGTAAGCGCCCGCGGCCGGCGGCGCATGGCAAAGTGTTCTCGAAAACACACGAGCGCGCATTAAAAAGAGCAGCGGCAGGCGCGAACTCAATGACGGCGTAATTCCTCGGCCAACTGCGCAACCCGGATTTATCTGCTAACGGGGCTAACACACGCGTACCCCCCAGACGCGAGAGAGAAAGAGAGATGGAGACGTCCCATGTGCGGGAGAAGCGCTCATGAGATGGCAAGAAGGGTGGGCTAATCCTTAGTTTTATAGTTTATTTGAGGCTTAGTTTGATGGAGTCCTTCGAAAAACAGTAGCTGAGCTGAGTGGGCTCTCTCTCTCTCTCTCTCTCAGCGAGGGCAGCTCCCAAAGCGCGTCAAAATCAATACGCGCCGGCGCTCCCTCTCTCCTTCTTCCTCCGTAAGCCCAAAGTGCGGATCCGTCGCCATCCGCCCGCCGCGGGGAAAATAGCTTCGTCCGATGTAGCGACGAAGGGCGTGAGTGTTACGTTGGCCGAAGGTATAGAGGAAGGAAAAAAAAGAGAGCGTAGTTGGAGCGTAATGGATCGTTCGTATAAACCACGATTAACGAGAGTGCCGAGATTGCCGCGCGACACTCCGCGAGGAAATGCTAATTTGCGTTGATTCCTTTTTCTTTTTGAGGGGACCGAGGCTTGAGGTGAACTAAGTGAGCCTTGATTCGTATTGATCGTAATTGAAAAGAGTTATTTCGTTTTCAATTTTCATATGCACTTTCATTAGTAGAATAAACTAGATATGGTCAGACGCGTTGACACAAGATGAAATTTTCAAAAGAGCAACACATTTTAATAAATTTCAAGTGAAATATGTTTTCAAAATATTAGCCAGTCATTGCGTGATAATAAGTATGCAGATAAAAAATGAATCTTACCGTTCGATTCCCGTCAGTCTAGGATGACGATACTTCTTCGACAGCAGCAGTCCACCACCCCAAGCAGCCTAGCGGAAGAAGTATATTATTTGTTTCTTATTTTTTTAATAATAAATAATGTTTAAAATTGAAATTTAGGTGGGTTGTAAATATTTTAATCGTTAGTTAAATTTAATGGATATGGGAATTAGAATCGAGTGTTGAACTTAATCCGACGATCGGTTCCCACATTATGAATTTACGTTAAGATACTCGTCGAGAATCCCAATCGTTTGTACCGCAGATGCTTGATTGTCCAAATTGATTATTAACAGATTTAAGAGCAGTTTCATGTACTTTAAATGGAATTTAAAAAACTATATTTCCAAAATCACAAAAAAAAACGTACTTCTATTCAGAAAAACACAAGGACAGATTTGATGACACGTTGAACAAGCCTATATTTATCCGGCTATCAAGCTAACCAAATCTCGTAGACATTTTTCTCTCAAAAGAACGAGAAGGTCAGTGGAGCGAAGGGAGGGGGTAAAAGAAATAGCAAGCCCGCGGCGTATGGGTCAGAGAATTGTTACGCGGTGTAAGAGGAGATGGCTCTTTGTCAGGGAGCTAGGCCCGTCGTTCGTTCAATCAAGTCGGCCTGTCGAGGGTGAAGAAAAGAAGAAGAAGAGGAAATAGGCTGTGTGTGCTATACTCACGTCGATGTGCAGCCAGCAGTTGTACTTCTTGCAGATATCGGCAATTTCCGCAATGGGATCGAAGGCACCGATGACCGTCGTCCCGGCCGTCGCGTTCACGAAGAACGGTATGTGGCCCTTTGCCTTGCGCTCGATTATCAGCTCCTCGAGCCGCTGGGGTATCATGTGGCCGCGCTCGTCGCTCGGGACCATGACGCAGTTGTCGGTGCCGAGGCCGCAGACCGACGCGCACGACCTTACCGAGTAGTGGCACTGCAACGGACATCATTGGGTGTAAGAAAATCGTTACAGGTTGATCAGTCTGGTGGTTCGAGGTGGACTCACTTGGTCGGACGTGAACATAACGAGCTGGCTACCGATGGCGGAGAGTCCGCGCTCCTTGTACTGGGGGAACATTTTGTGGCGGGCCGCGAGGAAGGCGTAGAGGTTGCTGATCGAGCCGCCGGGCGCGAGAATGGAGTCGCCGGCGCCGTTCGGCCAGCCGATAATCTCGCGCATCTTCTGCAGCACCACGTGCTCCATGAGGATGAAGACCGGAGCTATCTCGTAGGTGAACATGTTGGTGTTGGCCGTCGCCGTCAGCCACTCGCCGGCCATCGATACCAGGTCCAGTCCGCACGACAGCTGGTTGAAGAAGTGCGGGTGACCTGTTTCGTTCAAACGTCAACACGCGTAATATTAAGCATAAGCCTATTGTAGATCAGAGAAAAAACTAGCTGCGGGTGCTCCGGCATAAATCAGCGTCCAACGCGAATTTCGCATGATCCGAGTCGGAAGGAGGCAGGCTCGGTCATTAGGTGCGCGGGGGCGTAATTAATCGTCGTGGAAGGGTGAAAATCGAAAAGCCCCGACTATACTGGCCCCATGAGCAGCAGCAGCGAAAAGGTTAAAGTGCGTCGTCGGCGAGCTAGCTGAAGGGAGAGCGAGAGGGCAACGTTGTCGGGATGGGAGCTTTAAGCTTTCCGTAGGAAAGAGCGGCCGAGTACGTTGTCATCCGGCTGGCTGAACATCGCGCGCCGGATCAAGCCTAATGCCTCTGTTTGATGGGAGAGAGAGAGAGAGCCCGAGGGGTGGAAGCCTTCGGCTTACGCCACCGCTCTTTCGCTCTCCTTTCTCTCCTCGGCTGAATGATGATTCCAAGCTGCTGCTGCTGCACGCGACTGCTCGAGCACCGCGTGCGGAGAGAGCTGCCGATGATGACTCCCTTCCCTGCTCGTACTCATTTTTTGTCCACCCTTCTTTCTTTTTTTTTCTCCTCTTCTTGTTTCTTCCCTTTGCTGCTGCGCTTCTTTTTCTTCCAACGCATTGTTTTTCGCCTAAGAAGCCCGCGCTCTCGCGAGACAGTCTCTTTAGTTTTAGAACGCTGCACTTGCGCGTATCTCTTTATACGGGGCCGTGTTAATCTTTCAAAATGTGAACAATCCTACGACGAGCATCGCACTGGGGATATTTAGTAAAGGATCTTAAAGTGCTCTCGCAAGGGAGTTTTTCGCTCTTTGATGATAAAGAAAAAAAAAGGCCTCTTCAACTTGAAGTCTCTTCAAAACATACCTATTCTCTACTGCTAAGAGTAATTTATTAACCAATTATCAGATGCTTAAGTACACCCGCTGCGTAATTTCCATCGTAATTTCAATCGTTTCATTAATAATTCCGAGCTAAGGCAAAGTTTTACCAGTGTAATCGCGTGGGAAGGAGATTATTTATCATAAGAAACAGCTGTTAAATAATCGCTTTAGCCCTGCTACGGAAAGCTAGACACGGAGCTCAGTGAGAGTAAGAGAGAATGCCCGTCAAGTGCCCAGTCTGTATCCGAAGGGAAAAGAGAGAAAGAGAGAGAAAGGGAGATTAATCAAGGGTGGGCCGCGCAGTGGTGGGCGCGAATTTGGCCCGCGAAGCGAAAAGAACGGCAAAATGCGCACGTTTTAATCTTCTGGAATTACAGTCTGATTGACGTGTGACGTTTGCCAACCTCCCTCCCTCTCTCGCCCTTCCTTTCTGCGTCGACCAATCTTTCTCCCCCCTTCCGCGCGTGCCCCCAAGGCCTGTAAAGCATATCTGGAAGGAGCAGCGATGCCTAGGATTTTCACGGTGCACTGGCACGAATTTTCCCTGACTTTTCCCTCTGGATCATTTTGAGCGGAAAAACGGTTATTCGGCCGAAGCCCGAATAACGATGAATGGAGACGCAGAAAAAGGGACACGTATAGCTACAGCTCGCTCTCTACGCGCGCGTACAACATCTGGTCAGCTTATTAAAGCGGAAAACTAGGCACGATAAAGGAAAATTGTGTGTGTATGTGTGTGTAAGTTTGTACATAAGAGGGCAGAGAAATCGGAAAATCTTTTCTTTTCTGTTACGCTTAGCAGGCCAAGCAAGCCGAGATAGGGACAAATCGTTTATTTATCGTCGCCGTAGCTCGAGTCGTAAATTACCGTCAGTTGTTGCCGCCGCCACGTCAAACTGCAATATATCCCGTGGTACTTGTATTATTTCGAATTGCTTCATCCGAGCGTTAAAACTTTTTTTGTTTCGTTATTCTTTTCGTAACATCGTTTCTACTTCGAGCGAGCGTAAAAATTCGCTCTCATATCCCCATATATCGAAACGTTCAACCCATTACCAACATCCAACATAATTCGATTCGAACACACATTTAGTTTCTCTCGACGCAACAAACTCACCTATATAAACCGTCAAAATCTCCTAATCCCAAAACGGAGTCAAAGTCCAAGAGAGAGAGAGAGAGAGAGCTACTCATCCCGATGAGCGTCTGTAGGGGTCGATACAGATCTCGCGATCATCCGTATATAAACGCCGGCTCTCTTCCAAGCCACATAGCATCGGAGCACAGCTCTTCCCCGTTTATGTCGCATAGCTGTTATTCGCAATTATCCCGACGCCGGCGTCCGGCCTCGTTCCGCGCCCGCTAGCCTTCCGCTTCTTTTCTCAGCGGGGGAGGGTCTGTGTGTGCTACTCTGTTCCCTTGCGAAGACGCGGGCTGCGGAAGAGGGGAGCTCTCTCTCTCTCTCGAGCCCGCATTTTGCGCGTCACACGCGTCGCTGCGCGACTAGATTGTTTGCGCAGCGGCTCTCAAACGGCCGGCACAGAGAGAGAGAGAATGCCGTTTAAAAGGCACCGAGGCCCCTAGTAGGACCAAGGCGAGATAAGCCGTCGACTCGAGCATTATGCAGATTTAACGGGCCGGCTAGCTCAGCCAGAGCAAGCGTCTAGGCTCGTGAAAGAATTTTTTCATTTAAACATTGATAGTCTTTTATTTCGAGACATACCTTTATGACTGTTTACATATGATTTCTCTGTATTTTGAATGCCTAACCTGGTTGTACAATTCTGATTTTCTTTTCTTTTCGTTTATTGAGGATTTAAAAGTCTATAAGAATAAAGGATGATATATAAGCGTACACGAGGGAAGAGGGGAGGAATGAAGAAAAAAAGATGCAGAAAATATATATCCGATTGGTTGAGTGAACCTGCTCGCAGCAGAGTTTGTGCGATGATAAATTAGGGGCTTTGGATTCGTATGAAGAGAGAAGTATGTAACCGGGGATCAAGTTTAGTGCTGCGCTCGTACAATCAATCAAACCCCTGTAGCAGCCTGTATAAAAGAAAAGCCCGGTCCGCGTGTATAGGGCCCTTGGAGCTCCCAAAGAAATCTCAAGATCAATTTTATACGGTGAATGTGTATAAATTTTTGTTCTCTTTGCATAGTCGACCAATTTATAAGAATATTCAAACTTTAATTCGTTAATTTTGGCTAGTAAACTAAACCTACATGGTTGGCTAATCTAAAAATCAAACTTCCCCTATTGTAAGAATGGAAAAAAAACTTGTTTGTTGAAAACAATAACGCCGAGTCAGACAAGTTAGCCTCCCTCGATCGATCGCAGTGCGCCGATTGAAATTCCAGCGACGCATCGCGTCTTTTTTTTTTCTCTCTCTCTCTTTCGTCCGACGAAACCCGCTTGTCTACCACCCCTTGCGTATACGTAGAAAACTGGCTATATGGAGGAGAACTGTCGGGCGGCGACCGAGAGGGGGAGAAAATCGCGCAGAAATGGCTCTTAATTACACCGATCCCATTGAATTTCACTAGAGCGGGAGGGGGGGTAGTAGGGCCCGTCGAGGCAGGAGAGAACAGGGAAGGGGAGCCACGTGCGCCCACAGAAGTGTTTTTCGAGAGCCCCTTCTCCCTTCCGGATTATACACGCAGTAAGCGAGCGCGCGGGCGCCTCTCTATGTGTGTCTGTGTGTACAGCGGGGGATCAGGGGCCAAGTATCCACTTTGGGATTTTCCCGCAAATTCCTTCGTGTTCTTTGAATAATTGCTCCGGACTCCGATGCAAGCCTCCTCGTTCTCTCCCCCCCCCCCCTCCCATCCTGCTGGCGAAGTAATTGTGGGCTTTCGCGATTTTCCGTTCCATCGAGCGAGTCATCTTTCTAGTTTTTTGGGGCACGCGCACTGGCTCACCGGCTGTACAGTTGACATTTTTTTCCTTTTCTCTTCGTTTTTTTTCTTCTTCTCATCTTCTGTCATGCCTATGTGACCCCCTCCCCCCCTGCAGTCGAGAGACTAGAAAATCGAAATTGGAACCCGTGTCAAAATTGGTTCTATTGCTCCGGGGGCGTGATGGACGAGCTTGACGTTTTGCCGCGTAACGATTTTTTATTTATCCCCAGTGTTTTATTACGAAATCCTGGCTAAATAAGAGCGATAAATCTTTTTGGGGAAACGCGCGGACTCGATGTCGTGAATCGGGAGTTTAAGGTTATAACAATGAACATTGTCGAGGGCGTGAAATATCATCGGCCGATTTTTGGGGAAAGTAAAAGAAAAAGAAGTTTAATCTGGTAATAGTAATAAAAATCATTTATGACCGAAGATTCTCATTGAAATTCTAGGGGATGGAACGTCAGATTTTTCAAGTCAAAATTCTATTGGAAAAGAAGGCGGGGAAGAGTGAAGAGTCGTAATTCAGCAACTAACTGCCTTTTTACATCGAGGTAATCCTTATCTCCATGGCTCTCTTTTTCCATCCGCAATCTTTGTCCTGTCGACAGCCGAGCACACTCGGTCATCCCCTCTCGCCTGAGATTGCAACGCGTCAAAAAATATTCTCATCTCCGGATCGGATTGTAATACTACGAGATCGATTTCAATTCACTCGTGGGCGTGTGCCACATTGCACGCGTCGGATGATGTATAAAAAAACACACACACATAGAGCATAAATGGACGAAGAAAATATATGAAAACGTTCGCCGAGGGGATGTTATCGCGCCGCTTTTTTTTCTGTTCCGAATCATAAATAATGTCTCGGCGGCGTAGATATGTAAATCAAAGACGGATTTATAAAAAAAAAACTATATTTTCATACCAAGTGACGAAGATGTTTTTCAAACTATGTCACTGCAAAAATGTGTATACGGAATAATTCAAGCAAAATCTAGAAACGACCGAGGAAAAAACTATCGCGCTGTATTTGAGCTATCTCCAGTACGAGCCTCGAGTAGCACCATCATAACGTAAAAGAAGAAAAAAAAAGTTAAATAAAACCACAACGTTGGCATTGCGAGTTTAGACTTTGCGTAGACATGCGTCGAGTGCGAAGGGTGGCTTTGGCATCGCGCGTAATCTAATAAACGAGGTTTTTGTCGGGGCCATATCGCGGCACGCGTACAGAGAGAGAGCTTGAATAGATCTCTGCTGGCCGGGAGTATAGCAGAAGGGGGGTGTCGCCCCAGTAGTATCGGCCGTACGTGCATCCGCACAGGTCCTTTGGCCCCCAGGACGACTTGGCGGCTATTGTGCATTAGCATCCATTCAAGCTGGTAATCGAATCTCCACCGAGATAGCCGGGGAGAGATTCCGCGACGCGGGGGATTTGCGGTCGACTTCCGGCAGCCTGCAGCCGCGGACTCTGTCTCTCTCGCGTTATATACCCGAGCGTTCCCGTTTCCGATGTATACGGCAGACAATATTCCGATTCCGTTCCAGACGCCAGGACTTGCCCCCGACGATTACAGTCTTGTTACCTCGATTCCTTTATTTATATAACTCGTATGTTTAAGGATTTTGCATTGTGTTATCAAACAAATTCAATGTTCATATTTTTTAATGCAAAATATTTGTCTAGCCGGCATTAGAGCGAATAACGCATTTTAAAATATGAAAAAATTTCACTTTCGACTTTATGACAGACATAAAATCAAGCTCTTTTTTATTCCTTTTGAATAACATTGCGAGCGTCCTACGAACAATCGATATTCGATAATGCGCCGAGATATATATATATTTTGGCTTTTTTTCACCGCTCTAGTTCCCCCCTTGCCCGAGCTATTTATCATGATCCTTCGTGTATCTCTGGGGCTGGGCCGTCGGATACAGAGAACGGGAATGAGAGTATCTCTCTGGCTGCCCCTTATCTCTAGCCTGTGCTGCATCTGCCTTATGCTAAATTGAATATGAAATTACATAGCTTATCGGCCTGCCATGTGGATAGCTGACTAGATAATAATGCATTATTATATGCCAAGCCTTGGAGAAGAAAGTCAAGGCTTTTTTCAAAATATTCCCACGAACAATCTCTGTACCTAATTCGAATTTACCGAAGTTTTTTAATAAAACTTTAAATTAAAGGTTAACGCTTTTGTGATATGATTATACTGTTTGTATAAAGGGTTGTTTCGAGTTATTGTATCCTAAAGTAGCTATAATTGTATGAAAAAATCTTTCAGAGTACAATGACGAAATACATTTTCAACTCACCCGTTTTCACTTGGTACTTCAAGGTTGTTGAACAATCAACGAGCAGTTGTTGTAGTGTCACCCCGGTGTCAGGTATTTCCAGATCTAACAAACGCATCATCTCGCTGGGATGATGGAAATCGAGTATCTTCGAGTTTCGGTCATTCTGATTTTTTATGTAGTCCACGAGTATGTCCACGACTTTCATCAGGAATTCTTTAGTCGCCGGAAATCCTTCGACATTTTGTGGCAGGATATCTGTACACGAGTGAAAAAGAAATCATTTAATTTACGACAGACGCGTTTGACGACGAAATATTCATTAAAGTTTATCAATGTTCGTTAGATGCTTATTAAAGTTAAACGATTGTCAGAGAATCTTAAGAATTGCAGCTCTTAAACGTCAATTGCAACTCAGAGTGTCATCGCTAGAAAATAGGGAAGCTGCACGCGAAACAGAGGTGGACTTTAGGCAGTGTCCAAGCGTCCAATATCGAAATCAATGCACATCAATTGTTTCTCACCAACTGTACACACGATGCTACCGTTGATACTCCGAATGGCTTCACCTCATCAAACAATTGAAAGTATAACCTTAACTGACACACTCTCACTTGTTTGGTGGTATGAGACCATCGAATGTCCTCTTCCTCTGAATTGTCCTCGAGTTTTGCCGGGAATTTGATTACCTTTCTAATGTCGTGCGCGCATATATCAATTCAGAAAGTTTCATCATGCAGAAGCAATAAATATGCAAGCAAAGTTTTGTTCTCCTTTGTACCGGTTATATTCGCAAATCATTCGTTTTTATTATACTAAAAAAGTAAAGAGCTTTAGCGAAAGATTGATAAATTAAACGTTATTTAAAAAGACGTGAATATACTCGATAGGGAGGAAGGAAGAATGTCTATCTGTTACGTGGCGAGCTTGATCAGTCAGTCAGTCAGACGAGGAAAATCCCTTGGCTTCCTCGGTAAGATCTGGCTAATCTCACCCCATCAATCTAAGGTCCCCGACGCGCGCTTATGTTCCCTTGCGCTTATAGTTTTTACGAAAGACAGATAAGGAGCGAAGCTTATTTAATGCTCTTTTTCCTTGAGCTTACTGCTGACTAAACTCTCGTTTACTCAAGTACGCCTGAGAATACGTATTTATTAAAATTTATTAGGGTTGTGGTTAATAGAAATTTTTTCAATTTTACAACTAACAATCGTCTTGGAAAATAATAACGTCGTCTGCTCTTTACTTTGTAATGTATTCTTTTAAGAACCAAGATTTTTCTTTGTACCGTTGTGGCGCACACACACAGCGCGCGGCACCCAATTCAATGAATCTTAGCTATTGTACGGTTATTTGGCGCCAGCTGTGGCATAAGCCCTTGCGCAGACTTTAATCAAAGCCACGTCAGGGGAGTATTTTGTAGGAATTAGCTCGGCTAATTTATAAACAACATTAAATCGTTCGTTTATAGCTCGGACAAAAAATTAAAAATATTACAGGCTGATTTAAATTTTAATTAACTTATTGATTAAAAGGAAAAAAACTGTATGTCATTTTTCACCATAAACTAATCTTGCCTGTTTGCTAAGGGAATTTTCAAAAATATTATTTCCCACGTAACTAATCTACAATATTATTCTTCGACGCGTTAATGCAGGCAAGATTTTGAGTGAAAAAAAAGTAAGTGCATGTACGGAGTCGATAAAGAGTGATTGGAAATTCAAATAAGTTGTTTGCAGAGAGGGGGTGTGGCGAGAAAGGAAAGTTCGCGCAAGCCTCTTGACACGGCGGCACGTACGGTACTCTTATCGGAACTCAACACATGCCGAAATGTAAATATACGCTCATGCCCAAGATGAACCCTTCCTTTTCGACGGCCTCCTCCCCGACCCCCGCGAACCCCTGCGGTGTTGTAATCTGTCGCTTTTGAGCCTCGAACTCTTCAGACTAATTCCAAATCCTTGATTATTATGCACCCCTTCGGCTCTCGAGCGTCAAAACTCACGGAATCTGTGCCGACATGCCTCTGGCATTTATTGATTTTAATGGAAACAAACAGATATATCTTACGCAACCAAACGCCCGATTAAAAAGGTTGATAAGTTTTCAATAAAGAAAAAGCTCGTGTATAGACTTGCTGCCGACTAAAAATCAATCGGTTTTTGATAACTAATCGTGCCATTGTTTCAACTAAATTTCACTTTTTATACTTACCGCTTACTAAATACATCTACTATTACTCGAACCAATTAATTTCTGGTTACTAAATGAATCGTTATCGAATATTTCGAGTGGTTGAATAATCGCTTCATCAATTTTAAACGTAGACATACATTTTTAATAAAAAGTAGGAAAAAGCGCTAATTATCATGCATTAATCACGATAATAATCGCTTACCGGAATACTTGAGATTACAGTGCTCCTTGGAGAGCGAATACGTGTTTTCGGAACTCATGAGTCTGGTGGGCGAGTGCGTTCTGGCAAAGTTCTGAAATTTAAACAGAAAAACGTCGCTTCGATTAAAAACAAAAAAGAAGAAAGAGAAAGATACATTTTACGCAGATATTTAGATAAATATATACTTTAATTATTTCATTAATTCTACAGTGGGTAAGGAAGTGAGAAAGAAATTGTAAATAATATATTCAAGGCGAAAGGTCAATTCAAAGCTAGACAGAGCAGTAATAAAGAGCGCTAAAAGAAGACGAGTGAGAGCGAGGGGAGAGGTGGTGGTGGGGAGGGTAAGTGAATTAATGAGAGAAATAAAGCACACATAGAATCGGCGAGAGATATATGCGAGAGATGGATATGTATGGTCTTACATATAAGTATTCCTTGATCTCTGTGATTCTAGTGCCGATCATTTGCACATTGTCCATGTCTCTGCAGTGCCCCTCGCCTCAGTACCCTACAACAGTCAATAACAAATAGTTCCGCTACAGATCTTAAGATTTTTCTCAGAACTAATTTTAGTTGTCCTGACCCCAGACCGTATTTGCTCTCATTTTATTCTTCCGTAAACGATGTGAGACACCGCCTAGAGTACGGCAAACCGAGTGACCAAGAACACTTTCATTGTGCATCTTGACGTTTGAGACTAAAATGACAACGCAGAAGTAAAATAAGGCGAAGCAACATAATTTGGTATAAAAGATTCACTTCAAAGAAGTAAAACATTCGAAATAGATTCAAGGCGATGAGCACTTTAAAAATTCCAAATGTGGTACTGAGTACTGGTACTGAGAAGCGACTAGCGGCGGCAGATGGTACTACCGTAGCGGAAGACTATTGCGAATTTTGTTTCAACGAGATACACCAAATATCCGTCTGTTTTTGATAAAGACAACAATAAAAATCATTTCTTCGTACATAATTATAAAATAAATATATATGTACTCTTTAATCTTTTATGCTTATAGCTAACAGGCATTGAGGTGTGTTATTAATATTAGCTATAATAGTTGACTGACATCTATTATTTTCTAGCTTGAATTAGTAGTAAGACGAAGGACATTCATAGTAGAGTAGATTGAAATAATTATTTTTAATTCTGTTGTATAATTACATAATATATCATACCACCTAATTTACATGTAATAAAACTATCAGTTTTTATTGAATACAATAGCGAGTTATATCCTTTTTTAAAATGTTTTATATGAGGTAGTTCATTGAAATGATAAATAGTGCCTTTACATTTTGTACAATTTGTACTTTGATACACTGCAGATCTCTTGCTTTACGATAATTGTATATAAATTTTTAACTTAAATGTTAAATTTATACAAAAATCAGATGCAACCCAGAAGTAAGGCGAAACTTTAAATTCGCTAAAATTTGCAGAATTTATGATACAGAAGCGACTTAATAATGATTTTGGAAGATAAACTTACCCATCAATATCCAATTAGATAATGTTTTAATCATAGTTACAATCAATATTACATTCTTAGATAATAAAAAATCTCGCTGTGCTTACATAATTGCTTGACGTTATGCAAGTCTAAAACAATGTGTGCTTAGTAATCTAATTGATTGAAAGAAATAAAAAATGTTTTACAAAAATAATGTGCAGAAGGAATGACAGAAAATGGGGAAGAACGAGGATTATGATACTATAAAGGCAAAAGCAGGCAGACGATTATTGTCTTATTCCATCCTTTTTATATTTTATAGATATTTAAAAGTATTAAATACTTAAATTACTACTGCAATACTTTTTAATTTAAAGACTCAGCATTATGATGACACATTATATGCCCATAAAACTTCAAAAGCTGTGGTTCATTTTTAACAAAGTAAGCCACGAACATCCGGCAAAAAGGATTGAATAAAGAGGAAAGAAGATGATAAATTGAATTTGATTTAAAAAGAAAAGGTTAAAAAAAAGGAATAGAGAGAAATATTCGACTGACCTGTCGCGTCGACTGCCTTCCGTGTTCCGCAGCAGCTCCGTGCCCTGCAAGCTGGTGAATTCTCCTCTTCTGGACCAGCGCTCTCTCCTAGCTGCTCGGAACTGCCTCTCCCTCTATCCTACGCCGTCGGATGCAGAGAAAGATGCTGCGAGACGGCGCGTTAGCGAGTGAGAGAAAGAGAGCAAGGTAAAGAATGTGTAAGTGAGAGAGAGAGAAGAGAGAGAGAGAGAGAGAGAGAGGTGGTGGTGGTGCGGGATGGAGAAGGAGGAGAGCAGAGGAGGACTGGCTCTGCTGGGGCTGCTGCGAGAGACAACGAGCGAACGGGCTGTGGGGTGGTTTCGCGCGGGACTGCGAGTTCGACGCCGGCCGCGCCAGCCGAATCGCCCTTTTCAAGCTCGGCCCGAGCCGGGGGGTGGCGCTCGGATCTGCCTGACCCAGTTTCTCGCCCCGCTCGAACCTCGGCTAGTGCTGGATTCTCGCAAGCCGGGAGGAGGCACTCCGCTGGCTCCGTGGAGGGGGGGACGCACACAGGGGAAGCTGCTGCCTGCGCAGAGGCCTCTCGGCTGTCCCTGGGCGTGGCTTCGGCACGGCAAGGGCGCTTCGTGCGTGTAAGCCGAGAGCGTGGGCGTAGGGGGCAAAAAGGCAGGCGTGACGCTCGCCAGCGAATCCCGTGCCTCCTGGCTCACCCCCCACCGTGTTCGCTCCCTCTCGCAGCCAGGTAACCTTCTTTCTCCCCCGTCCTCACTTCTCCCCGCCGCCGGGGGGTGAAGGGCGCGCGCAACCCTCGCTATATACTACCACTATAGCGACCCGCGGCGGTAGCGACGACAGCGTCGAGATACACGCCGGCGCATCTTCCCTCTGACACGCCGAAACTTCCTGAATGCCTCTCGTGTACGCCATCCTCTATCTTCCTCTCTCTCCCTCTCTCCCTCGCTCTGGCTACCTTCCGTGTACTGGCTCTGGCTGTATTAAAGCCGGAGGATATGTTCGGAGGATGGCGCGTGGGACTCGAGTGTTCGTCTGTATGCATGCCGGACATGAGGCGAAATGACGCGCACGCTGTTTCGAGGACCTTTGGCCTATACGCCTACTCGCTCCCTCTCTTCCTCTCGCTCCGCGTCTCTGTTTCTTTTACTCTCCGGCTAGAGCTTTCTCCTGTCTCGTCCGCTTTTCCCTGCTCGTTGGGCCGATTATCTACTCACGAATCACGTGTGTGCGTAGGATACTAGCTATGTATAACGACGTACTCCACTCTCTCAGCCAGGCTAACAACTGACGTCACTGCGAATTTGCGCATTTCAGCGGATTTCTCTCTCGCATTCTCACTCTGCCTACGTGCAGCCGATCGATCGTCCGAGATTTCTGAACGTGAATCTAGACCCCCCGTTGACGCTCGCCCGAAATTGCCGATACTTTTTCCCATTTATTTTTCTTTTCTTGTACTGGAGAATTAGTTGTTCTTTCTTTGTTTTATTTTAAATTATATTCAACGTAGATTTGTCACGTAGCCGAGGACGGTATAAAATTTATTCGTAATTTAAAACGCTAATCCATTAATCAGCAGGGAACCGCCGAAAAAATAAAAATTTCAATTAACGAAGCCGCCGAAGCAAATCAATCCGTAAAACTGACGAATTCTGGGCTCGAGGGCTCATTAAACTTGAAGACGAATTTTTCAATTAATTTCCTGTGGAATACCCTCGTCGCGAGCTTTACTCGAATCTTTGAAGAAAAAAAAGGGAACACGTCCTGAAAAAAAAAGAAGGTCCCCACCTCCGCAGGGTGCACGGAACGTCTCAGCTGCGCTATAGCACATAGCCGAGGAGGCCGAATGTGGGCCAACGCGATTTATTCGAAGACCCTGGCGCGCTGCTGGCACGTCGCAGCTGCTCGAGGGGGAGGAAAAAAGCTCTCGCGAGGAGGTATGTAAGCTCTGCGAGCCTGCGGCTAACAAGGGCTGGCTTAGCGCACGAGAGAGGCCTATACTCGCGCGCCCACGTACACGGCAGACGTCATCGAGAAGTTGAGCGAGAGAGAGAGAGAGAGAGAGGTAACGGGAATTCAATTGTTGGTTAAGGAAGAAGGACGTCAAGGGGATAAAGGACAAACCGAGAGGGCGACTCCTCTCTGCAAGCAAATCTCGGGGGCGCGCAGCGAGAGCTTGCAGGAAGCTTGCGTGCAGAGGAGGGCAGCAGCGAGAGAGAGAGAGAGAGGAGAGTAAGAGGGAGAGAACGGGTCGTACAGGCCAATGGCGGGCTTTGGCTAGCAAGATGGCCGCCGGAGAGGATTTAATCAATACCCGGGCGCGCGTGTAGGCGTCCTTGCGGGCCGGAGGCTGAGGCTCGGACTCGACGACTACGCCGACGCTATACTGCTCGGCCGAGCGTAATGTTTGTTCTTTACACTGCCGGCTGCGCACTCTCCGCCCCCCTGCCGCCTACCTCTTTTTCACTTAGCCCTCTCTCTTCCTCCTTAGCCTCATCCTCCTACTCCGACAACTGTCTTTTCTTCCTCCTTTTCTTTTTTATCTCCGAGTTTCTTCGTCCGGAGAGGAAAAATTTACGCGGACCAGCGCTGGCCGCCCACGTTCTCTCATTAAAGCGAGTGCTAATGTCGGCGCGTACTTGCGGACCCCGTTGTAATTATGCTCTGTTTGCGTCTAGCGTCTGCCCGTAAAACGCAGTTTCAATTTTCTTTCGTATAGTCGTTGTGTTTTCTTCTTTTTGCTAGAGTTTGGTTTATGATAAATTAATTGAAATATTTATTTTAATAAATATTTCAGGATTAGCTTCAGTTCAAGATGTTTTCAGCGCAAAGTTGAAGCAGATTCTTCTTTTAACAGCAAGGCTTTAATATAACTTTTTAGTTTTTAAAAGAGTTTTGAAAGCTAAAAAAGTTTCTTCCGCGAAAAGACGTTTATTTTTGAGCTAGGGATGCGTTAACTGTAGGCAAACCAAAGTTTTATTATTTCCCGAAGAAAAATGAACAGATGCGAGATGAAACAGTATATTTTTGCCGTAATTTTTATAGCAAAAATAGACTTATAAAAGTTTTTTTTGTCAAGCGATTGCCACCAAGAGGACGACCGTTATAAAGTGGCGAAGATGCTCAAGATGGTGCTCATCGCTTTTTGTACGGTTATCTTGAGTCCCTTTAATTTGAGATCAAGAAAAAGTATTGAAAAAAATTATTTTGGGACCCATTTATGATTATGATTTGTTAGTAATTACAGTAAAGCGAAAACTAATTCAATTTTACAAGAAAATTAATGTATCATTGTTTTCATATTACTGTTTGAATCATTTATTTACATTAGTTCCTGCTATAGATTTGAATTGTACTTAACCTCTGATAATAACTGTCATTATTACGTATAAAAATTATTTAATCGTCGCTGATAATTTTTTTTAATCTCTGCATCAAGGATAGCGGCTTTTACTATGAATCGACTTTATCATCCTTATCGCAAAATACTCGATGCGCATTTGCGTAGTTGACATCATTATTCGTATTATTGATATTGATAATGGATTATATTTTATTAATTATCTCTGATGACTATAAAGTAATTTTTTATTGATGTTTTTCTTTTTCTTAGCCGTAAACTTTTCGCGATAAGTTTAAACATTCGAATCTCTTCTGGGTTTTTTTATTGCTATTTATTGTGATTTATTGCTGATGCTAATTTCGAAATGAATCACATGAAACATTATCCATTAATTTATATAACATTGCGAAATGATGTACGTTTATCGCGTAAAATATATCATACAAGTAATTAAACTTCCATTTTGGCTCCAGCCGTCAAATAAATGTTAATTATTCCAGAATTAAACCAAATAAAAAAGTTTCAGACTTATTGTCTTGGAATTAGAGTAGAGAAAATACGCACTAATCCAAAATTTTATTAATAAATTAAGCTTGCTAAAAAGTTTTATGTTACTGAGTTTCAATATTGTATAATTTCAAGATAAAACAAAGTATAAATACTCAAAATTATTTTACTAAATTAGTATATGGTCACATAGTTATTTTCCAAGTCCCAGTCCCCACGAGTATAAAAGAGACAGATTTTTGTCCATTATCCGTCTGAGAGAAATACCTCGGGAGGTAGTAGTCTTTGGGAGAACATAACGGATCTCAAGGCTTGGCCTCCGCTGTAGTAGCAGAGAAAGAGAGAGAGAGAGAGAGAGAGAGAGAGAGAGAGAGAGAGAGAGAGAGAGAGAGAGCCAGGGTCCCGCGGGGCGGTGGTGGATGCCGTTGCCATAGTATTGATTTGCCATCACTTTCAGATGACGCCGAGGGAGGAAGAGCGAGCGGTGGGTGTGTGTTCCGCGCGCCGTGGAGTAAAGGAGGAGGAAGAGAAGGAGGAGGCTGTGTTTCTCCCTCCCATCCCGAAAACCAAACTCGCCGCCAGTCCTTGTTGGCAGAGCGGAGGAGCCAGCGTCAACGGGCATGCGTCAAGGGGCATCTCTCGGCCCGTTGCCGCTGCTAGTACGCCGTCTACTCTTCCCCTTTCGCCGAATCAGTCCGGCAAAGACCTCGTAGGAGCACACATTTTCGCAAACTATGGCTTAGTAAGCACGCCGGCATACCTCTGGTAATGCGGCTCTGCAGATATTTCGATCTTACTCCAATTCTCGTTAGCCGTTGAAAATGGATTTTTACTAATCTGAAATTTGTCAGACCGAGTCGAACCAGTGTGCTTCGTATGAGATATGGATGAGAATGGAGATACCTAGTGATACATAAATGATTTGTTCCGGATGGTCATAAGCATATAACCATGGGTATAGTAAACTCTTTTTATTAAATCATTACTTTTTCTTATAAAATATTCCTTTTCTTTACTTTTTTTTTAATTTTATCATATTTTTCAAGTAGAGTCTTTGTAAAAAAGATATATTTTATGCAGTTTTCTTTACAAATTTTATAATTGTCAATATTTAATATGACGCAGTTACGAAATACAAGACCAGTGACTTCATACGTGATAGAGAGACGATCTTAAAACTATTAACTTGGGAGCATAGAGAATACGAGTTACCAGTTTGGGAAAGTGGAAGCAAAAGAAAATTTCTCAACATTCAAAACTACATATTCAAAATTAGCTAAGCTGTGTCTTTGGTGGACCTTATAATTTGTAGTTTTTTCAATTTCATAGTTGTAGTACTAAATAAAATTAAAAATGTTAACGAGTTTAAACTATAGATTACATAATAAATATCATGATAACCTATGCGAGAATTTGTATTATTAAAAAAAATCTCGAGAATGCGTAAAAACAATATTCATCTGGGGTAAAATACCGCGGTAGCACATGAATTTACATATCCTATAGTGTTAGTCTATAGTTCCAGAATTTCTGATCTGGATCTCCAAAATTAAACGTTTTAATTAGATAAATATGTTTTAATAAAAAAAAATTTGTTTTAAAAACGAATTGACATTTGTATTTAAAGCTACATTTACCTTCTTCAAAATATATAATCTCTATCTCTTTCTAGTTAGGTATTTTAAAATACTCAAAAGAAAAACAGGGTGATTACATGTGATATAAAAGTTAATTTGTAATTTTTTAGAAACTAAGAAATAGTAAAATAGCACGACAGTATATGTTATTTCATAATTTGCGTAAGTTTTTGATAATAATACAATTATTTTTAAGTTATATCTATACAAAATTTTTTTTATTACCTAATTGTACTACTATGCGCTTTTAGGCTTAAGATTTATTCACCATGCCTAGTTCACTCGACGTAAGTGTGATACTTTTTAAAAAATGTATCAAAAATTAATAATTATCCAAATTAAATATACAAGTTAGTATTGAGAAAGCACTTGAATAAAAAGACAATATCTTAATAATAATCTAAACTTACTACGTATAAGTCTCTTTCTATTGACGTAACTTACGTCAGGTGATCCAGGCAAGTGTGAACTATGTGTGTATTATGCAATAAATGACTAAAAATCCGGGAGCAACGTGCAAAATTGAAGAATATTTGTGTAAAATAATGTTTATGTATATTAGCAACATAGTGCACGAATAAATTAAGCTTATATTTTGCTTAAGTAATTTAAAAGAAAAGCAGAAACAACAAAATTTGCGTCTTCCAAAAGTTAATTCAAACTTTTTACTGTACCGTCGGTAAAAGTAAGTAAGTGTTAATAATAAGACAAATAATATTGAAAATAAGTAAATGCATTAGGCGAATACTAAGCCTGTAATAATTTTTAACACATCTATATGATAAAATCTACCCTAAACTATGTATACTAGATTAAAGGAATGTTGGTTTTTAAACAAGGTACTCCGTTCAATAAAATTACCAAATTTTTTGAAATTATTAACAAACTTAAAACGATGTTTCAAGTTTTCAAAATAATATGCCAGAGTTGTGACATGACAATTGAAAATAGTTTATAGTAGTACGTAAATGCGTTTTTCAAGTAAATATAAGAGTCATTTTTAAAATTCCATTATTAATGTAAATTAGTTGTAATAATATTAATATAATTACCATAAAGCAGAGAATATTGTAAAAATGTAATATGAATACCATGTTTGGAAAATCGCTGTCGCTGACAATAAATTAAATAATAAGGAAATTAATAATATACGTATCTAAGGATATATAAGATAATGTAAACGACGATTAAAAAATACATACAGGTAATGACTGTGAAGCATTTATTTATAAAATATGTGTTTTTGGCTATTGTAAAGATTTAAAATGTACGTATCCAAATAAAATACATTTATTTAAACTGTTTATTTTGTAAAGTTATTCCCATTTACGTTAATGTTGTTTTGTGTTGAATAAATGCACGTATAAACGAAAACTAATGTATTCATTTGTAACAATGTTACAAATGTATACACATTTTTAATTATTGAATTATAAAACGTAAAAATTTTTGTTGCACTGATTACTACTGATGATTAGCTATCTTTGAAGATTTCCTGACAACAATTTAGTACGTAATATTACGAATCGATTATTGTGATAACAGGTTACTGGCTTATATTAGTAACGTTCATTAAAGAGCGCCAGTCTTTGCTTCTTGCTCGTCAGCTAAGATACATTATTATCAATTAGCAAGCGCAATAATTGCAATTGAAGAGGTAAGTTCAATGAACTGTCATTTACTTTAAAAAAATAATTTTGTACAATCAAAACAATTTTCAAAACCCTTTTCGGACGTGATAGGTAAATTAATTATAATTTATTAAGATTCGTCCAAATTAAAAAAAAATCAACGTTGAATCTACCGTTAGTGTTTAAATAATTAATAAATGATTTATTCGTTCTTACGAGGCTTATTAATATTAAAATTGGTAAAAAATGAAAATTTTTATTTCAGATTATGTGGTCTCTAACTTATATAGTAATACTCGCGATAGTTTTACAAACAAACGGATATGCAATACGGTAAGATTACAAAAATCATATTATGCGTGATATAAATATATAAATATTTTTTACTTAGAAGAGTCACGTAATTTTAAAATCAGAACAAGTTAAAAATTAAATGCATAAAATTAAGTTTCTTCTCTAGCTTTTATTTGATTTTTTTTCTTTAGTACAAGATGTGCAAACTTATGCAAAGCTAAAAAAGAGTCCACGATAAGATGCAATAAACCTTGCTCACATGATACTAAAGACGTATTATCATCTGTCAAATGGATAAACAGTCGTGACGTTATCAATGATTGTACTCTACCTTGTCATTGCGATAAGCAAGATTACGTTTATCCAAGTAATCGAATTTGCGAAATGATTCAAATTTTGACAATTAAGGATTCTAAAGATGACTGCCGATGCGTTGCTGGATATAACAAGGAACAGCGTATAAAGAAGTGGAGTGATCGAAGCTCAACCGAGTCGAAAGGGAAAATTCACAGGTCTAAACATGTTGGCATGCTAAATCTTAGGTCAGATAGCACTACCGTGGATCCTGCCATCGAAAAATGGTGTCAAAAAATGTGTGCTGAGGGTCTTGGAGGAAGTGCGTGTTTCTGCGATATTATACCGTGAATGTATAAAAAAACTGGACATTATCGATATCTTTGATGCAACATTGCATTTTCTAATGCAAAAAATGTATAAGCATGTAAATATTTTAGTATTTTTAAATTTAAAAAATAGAAATATATGTTACCATCAGTATCATGTAGTTTCTACTATACCGATGCCCCTTATCTAATTTACTACACTGCCTTTTTTAATACCATTAAATATACTAATCTAACAAAAAACTATATTCATTTTCATTGATTTTATTTATTATAAATTTATATTCAAGCATATTTATTGTAACTTGCATAACTTTGTATCCGACGTATGGTATCAACGCAAAAATGAGTATTGGTAAGTCACGGTATTTACCATCATACCTTTTTATCTTTAGAAGGTAAATAAAAACGCAAAATCATTAAGGGATGAATTTAATTTTTACAGTTCTACATGTTCAATTTTTGTACGTTTGATTTATCTTTATCCTGGTAATTAAAAGTATCAACAAAATTGAATGTTGCATATTAAATTTATAAAAAGACTATTTGTTAGTGTATCTATTCCTTACAATGTCACTTGTAAAATAATATTATTTTTATTTAAATTTATAAAGCTCTTTACTTGAAAAACTTCACGTGTTTGACCTAAATTAAGATAAATAGTAAACGTAGACAGTAATGCATCTTCTTCACTGTTTTCGAAATTTTAATAATACGGGTGGTTGCAAGTATAGCATGTTAATAAAATCGTCACGTAATGTCGCAGGTAAATGAAATCAAACGTGATAAGCATTCACTTGATCCAATACTTAAATAAGTGAAGTTTATCGTTTAAATTGAAAAATAAATGATAGTTTTTTGTAAATAAATTATAATTCTATAACATATATAACACAAATTCATTGATAAATAATCGCATGTATTTAAAAATATTAAAAATATAAAATAAATAATAAATTAATTATTTAAAGACGTGTTTAATACTAATTATACTTTTATAACGTAATAAGTTATTTGTATATAAATTTCCATCTATATTATTTTATACAAACAAGTGACGTAAACATTGTAAAAATAAATGCCCTCAATGAAAGGTTGAAAAATTCAAATTATGAAATAATAAAAATCTGTATAAAGATAATGCAGGTGTGGGCGATATACTTATACAGAGAAAAATAAATGTCGAAGCGAAAATTTCCCTTGAGATTCTCTTGTCTATCAAGAAAACTCAAAATTACGTTAGTGTTACTGATAGACTCGCATCATAGGCCCTGATTGAGTTAGATGGCTGTACAGCGGTTACTCCTTTGATGTCACGCCCTCAGCCGAGATATAAAAGAGCGGATTCTCGATAGCCTGACAGTATCCCAGTGTCCATCGTCCATGAACAATCGCTAGCACCTATCCATACCCGCACCACTATTTACAAGTAAACGTTTCAACTTTTACTTTTACCGTATAACTTATTTGTACTTTTCGCTCGATTGGAAAATTTGTTTCTTGAGTTACAGAAAATTATTGTAGTTACAAGAATTTTCGATAAAAATTTTTTTTTTTTAATAAAAATTTGTTTCTATGTAGGGATTCAAAAAACATTAATTATTAGTTAACTCGACGGAAAATTTTGAAAATTATTGTGTTGCAATTGCATGAATTTCTAACCGATAGCTTACGGAATTCCGTGTTATTAGACTTTCAATTGCAGTAGCTAATAAATCGCTGCATAATTTAAAGTAAAAATGAACATTGTGTTCTTGGCAGGACCATTTATCGTCAGTCACTTGTCGGCTATAAAGGCGAGGGATCAACCGGCGTTTCAGCATTTTACCGTCATTCGCTGAACCAGAAACTTCGAGCTTTAAACTTCTCCTAAAAACAAGTATTTTTGCTCGGAACGCTATCTTATATTACTGTGCCGTTAATATTCAACTCTTTACTTTTGTTCTTTTTTTTTTATTGATTACAGATACACCAAATAAACAAAATGCAGTCAACTCGCTTCGTGTGTCTACTTCTTGTTGTGTTAGCTGTTGTAGTATTGAACGTCGACGCAGCTTACAGAAAACCACCGTTTAATGGAAGTATCTTTGGTAAACGTGCAAATACTATTTCTGGTACGTAGCTTGTGGCAAAAATAGAATAGATTTTTTACCTGTACTTGAAAATATTTTATCAGTAGAACAATAATTACTCGTTAATGCTCTCTTCTGTAATACTTTCGTACTGATAGAATGATTTTCAATAATGGTAGTTTAGTTACATTTTTAATTAGAAATGTTTTTAAAGTAATCCTTTAAAAATAACCTTTATTTGTAATATTTTTTCTGTTTATTAGACTATGATATGGCTACCCGGGCAATGGATGCTATTTGTGAAATAGCAAGAGATAATTGCAACGCCTGGTACTCTCATCAAGACTCTAACTGAAATTCGCTTACTTAGATGAATTAATTTAATTTAGACTGAAATCAATAAGCTGAAATAAAACGCACCAATAAACCGCTCAAATTCTTTTATTATGTACGACGAAAACAAGTTGCAATGTAAATTATATAATGTTTATAAATAATAAGCTTATACGGCTTCTATTAATTTGCACACTGTAAAATGCATTATTCTTTTAATAAACATATAGTTGAAAATTATTTTTATCTTGCTTTAATTATACCCAAAACACTGATCACGTATCATACCACAATGTTATTTTTATTAAAAAATCATTTTTTTTCTTTTTAACAATAAACCTTTGAAAGTTAAAAGGTACTGAAACACTGTTCAAATATTGAATTAAGGAACAAAGAGTTTCATAATGATGGAAGTGTAGAAATTTAATGTCCTGCAATAATTTAAGTATAGAATAATAGATGAATTTTGTTTTGTCGAATGACGAGATAGAAAAATTAAATTGTTTATTGTACTTTGTTGCAACCTTATTTAACCCATAGCTTAATTAATTCCATAGATAACAGTAAACAATCTTTTAATATTTAAACTATTTTAACATGCGTTAATGAAGTTAAGCATGTATGGAAGGAAATCGATAAAACGCACGTTTAGTATCTGAAATTCAAAGCACGATTGTCAAGTTAGAAAAGATAAGGGCTGTAGCCTGTATCACGTTTGAATGACAATTATGTTGTAACTTAGGACATTAAACAATTACACGCGTGTATTGCAACATTACCATTACAAACGTATGAATAAAACAAGATCATTTGTATAAAAAAATGTACCTTTGCATTTGACAAATTATTTCTTTTTATGCTATTTATTTTACCACTAACAACAAAATGAAGTCTCTTTAATTTTCAATAATTTTCACTATCATTAAAAAAATCTTTCAACGCGATTTTATCATAACTATTGAAAACTAATACATTAATTATTCTTTTTTGATACCGAAATTCGAAACACTAAAATAACGAACATGTTTCATTTGAATAATGAACGTGAGACAAATTTGTAATTAACTAGAATTTTAGTATAAATACGTAGCTTCAACGTAATTGAATTTAGTCTTCTGCCGACAAAATGAAGAAGTTTAATTTCCAAGCAGTTTTAAAAAAGCGTTTATTGTCTGGTAAGGCAAACCTATTATTTAAAAGTTATTCATCGTTACGAGTTAATTAAAAGAATTCATATAAAAATAGTAAAACTTTACAATGATTTTCAAAAATGTTTGTCTTTTCAGTTTTTTTATTAGTAACCATTTTATTGATTGCGAATATTAAAAATGTAACTGCTGATGAAGTACCAGCATTTTTTTTAAAAATTGCAAAAACTATACCTCGTATGGGAAGGAGTCAACCCGACAAAGGTTATATTGTGGATAGTGTAAGAAATATTTAATATTATTTCTAGCAATAATCCAGCTGTTATATTTTTTTTAATATATAATTTGTTTTATTTAGTCAAACACTAATGATGATAATTTATATTTCCAAAGTATTGACCAAATTAACGATGTTAATAAAAGAAAAGTAGGATTTTCACCTGGTAATAATATCAAACTTAATCTAAACAATCTAAAAAAAGTCTTACGTTAAATTTTTTAATTTATGAAACTAAATGCTTTTTATTATTTCATTATAATTGTTATACACTGTTGTAAAAGAAAGCGATACATGGAATTGGCAACACTTTCCACTGGCTATTGAAGGACCACCCGAACTATGGAGAAGCTTAGCGGGTTACAGCCACGATCCTCTCTATAAAGTAACTGACGAGTGAGTGAATTAAATTTCTTTATATGTTTTTTACTTATAAGTATATGTAATGTTTTCTATATTTTAGTTTTAATAATGAACTGTGGTCACGAGATAAGAGGACAAATGGTCAAGCAAAATTACAAATTTGATCGTAAAATAAAATATCTACCTTTAACAATTTTTTGATGAATGTATGGTACAGGAAAAACATAATCGAATAAACAACATTTGCACGTACATTGGTTTTAATTTCTTTTTGCAATCCTCAACTTAAATATCTGATAATAAAAAATTTAAAAAACCGTTAAATTTTACGAAATTTAATTAACCGACTGCAGATAAGTTAAATTTACTAATCCTATATTAACTACCATAAGTCACAGTAGCAAGACTATCAGCAAGTCGATAAGTAAGAGCGTCAAAGTTTGGAGCAGTGCTCGACAGGTGTCGGCAGTAGTCACAGTACTTAACGATTTTCTCGCTCGCCTCTATAGGAGCAGCCTCTTCACTCTCGAGTGCCTCGCCACGGAACAATAAATTGTTGTAATTACAATAATTCTGGTGTTTAAGGCAAAGCCTTTGTGTTTACGCGGTCGTAGTAGTTGTCGTCTCGGTGGTCGACCGGTAATTTTAATTTATCATTGCCGGGGTGACGAGAGCAAGGAAGTCCGGAGGATAGCACTGTACTCTCCTGCCACGCTGACCCAAATACTGCTAAAAGACGCAATCGAAGATTGTTTTGCGTTTCGCCGAGAGCTCCCCATTGACTTCTTCATCCGAGCGTTTCGATAAGCACAACGATATTTTTGCTATATGTCTCGCTTTACGTACTCCTTCGATTAAACTTTTTTTTCTTTTCGACTCCTAGAAGAGAATAACTTATACCACATCGCTTCGTATCTTGTCGTTTTTCTTCTTTTTTTTTTACTTTAGTCTTTTTTTCTTCTTTTGTGAGAAACAACGATTTTTACGAGAATTAGTTGGCAAGAAAAAAAAAGAAACGTCTCGTAAATTTTTTCTTACGCAAGGATACACGTGTGCAATTATATTTTTTTTCTTTTCTATTTATTCGGCGGTGTTGTGCAATGCACCGCGTATGTTCGAAGTCAATCTTCCGCTCAAATTATGTATATAATATAATTTTTATTCCTCACGTCAAAACTATTATTGATTCCGTTAATATCTTTAAAAGAATACGAAGTTTACGTTAAAACAAGCGAATTTCTCTTGCACCTTATGCACATGTTTTATTGCCGGTGCAAGCGTGTCTCCGTACACATTGTAATTGATACATGCAGCTTTAATCTTAGACGTTACACGTGCATAAGGGTAGGCTCATCTGTTAACAGTTGTAGCTTTTCTCTGAATCAACTAATGTTTACGAGTGCATTAAAGCGTGATAACCAGTTGCTTTAAGTAAAAAATTACATTTAAGCTTGAGATTACAGTAAAGCTTTGCACAAATGAATATACGCGCGTAAGAAATTATTGCGATTCCTCGAAAAATCGTAAAGAAAAAAAGGTCGAGAGGCAGCTGGAAAGGTATTAAAGAGATGCAATGGTAATTAAAAGTGATGTACACTACGGAGTTAAGGGGCAGGGGTCTTTGAAAATGGATTGTCCAGGGAAGGGAATCACCTACGGTGGCGCGTAGACGTTTTTCTCTCTCTCTCTTATAATATTAATTCTTTGGACATACACGGGCTAAGTTACGTAATGAAATGACATTTGCTATGGAGAACAATAAAATACTTATACAGCTTTATGACACTTTAACCGTCTTCTTATGCGCGATTTACGATGGTCGTTCTGTGCAGTAACACATTTAACATCGTGCCAATGTAAAATTTCAGTTTTAATTAATAGTCAGGGGCTTTAGAAGTCTGTAAACTCAGGGACCAAAAGATGCAAGTATACAGACGAAAATTGGCTTAAAATGTCAATTCTTAGGATTTTCTTTTAAAAATGCTGTCATGATGGCTCACAAAATGTAGAACGAAGTAAATGGTTTAACCTATTTTCCTCGGCAAACGTTTTTATTCTTTTTTTTTTTTAACTAACAATGCAGCGAACGGAAGTTGGAAGAGTTTTAGGCCACACGGCAGAGCGTCGGTGCAGCATTATTCTACCTATAGGTGCACGTAGAATTGCTCACGTGGGTTCGGACTGTTATAACAATCGGCAAAGCTCGAGGCAGCGCTTATAGTTCCAGTATGAGCAGGGAGAACGTATGAGCGCGCAAGTACCAACGAGAGGGAGAGAAAAAGAGCCGTCGGTGCAGCAGCAACAACAGCGATGGTGGTGGTCGTTAAAATTTTCCAGGAACCATTTCGGCTTGTCCCTTGCCGCGCTTCTCTCTGTCTTGCCGTGTAGTTTGCCTGCTCGAGAGAGAAAGAGAGAGAGAGAATGGGTGCTCGCGAGAGAGCTCGCCAATTATTATTCCTTTCACATCGGGCGAGAGAGAGAGCACCGACGCCACCAGCGTCCGAGTTTTGTCCACGCGCCGCATGCAGGGAGGCCTCGGCAAGCACGTATAGGTATATATATGCAGCTGCGCGCGTACAGGGTACAACGCCGGCACGCGCTCTCTCGCGGTGGCGAGCGCTGGTCGCTGCAATTTTGAGAATTCGCGGAAAAGTGCGGCGGCGCGTCATAAAAGAAACGCGCGCGGCCCTCCCCAACCCCACCACGACGTCGAGTGAGAGAGAGACCCCATGGCTACCTCGAGGCGGTGCTGCGCGCGCGCTCGCTCTCGGTACGTAGCAATTTTACGGAAACCGCATACGTAACGCCACAGTCCAGAGTGTATATGCTGTGTGCGCTGCCGCGGCGTCCCTCTTTTCTCCGGTTCGCCCCGCCGCGAGCAGTGCGCGCTATATGGATACATATACGCGTAGCGCGCGCGCGGACAGCCGTTCGCGGCTCGTTACGCAACGTGTATATATCGACGCCGGCGCGACGTTGCATCGGCCTGCAGCGCAGATTTTTCTGCCTCCTCCTCCCCCCGTCGCCTTTCCCGCGCCGTACTGCCTCACTGGTTGCTCTACCACCAAGCCTTCCCTCCCCCCGCGCGCTGCGCCTCGAGCGCGCGTTTTTCCTCGGCGAGATACGCGCACTTTCGTGCGCGCGCACTGCAATTAAGAGGAAAAGGAGAAAAAAAATAAAGAAACAGCGACGGGTAAGAAGACTGATCGCCTGCTGCCGCATTATAAGCGAGAGAGAGAGAGAGAGCCGGGAGGAATCGCCGCGGCGAGGAAGAAGAAAAAAAAGAAGAAGGAGACTCGCATGAATTTCTTATCCGCGTCGACGAAAAAACGAGGCAATTAGCCGCTCCTCTCCTGCTCCGCTGCTGCTGCCGGGAGAGCTTGGAAAATATGCGTAGTTTTAACTTTGGTTTTTCTTTCCGAGCTACCGCCCAGCTTACACGTATAGATTGGGCTCTGTGCTTCTAAGGGTTCGGTTTGTGTTTTGTGTGCACTTGGCGAGCAGAGCAGCAGCAGCAACAACAAAAAATGCTGATATTAATGAATAAACATTGTAGGATTACGTTATTATATGTCAATTAAATGTTGTACGGCCGGCGATTAATTATGCTTGCGCGTAGAGAAAAAAAAAATGAGAGAAGTCTATTTTACAGGAATTTTCGCGCAAAAAATTTATACATTCTTTGCCTGGTATCGCTATACACTGTTTTTTTTCTTCGTTTGATGTATGCAAGTCGATATATTGTTAATCCCCGTGTAATACGAAGAACAGCCACTTTTAAGAATTCCCCGGCAAAAACGCGAATTGAGTTATTTTCCGTTGAAAATTTGGAATCCTTGTAGAGGAAAATTGGAAATCAAAAGAAAAAAATCTCGTCGCCAGTGAATCGGATAAAATGAAAAATTGGGATGCGTTATAGGAATGCTTGGTTTAAGGCGTTTTAATAACCGTGATTGAGCATCGCTCGGTCGTATATAGGCGCTCACAGGAGAGCGACACGGGGGAGTATAGTATACGAAGTAGGCGGAGAGAGAGAGAGAGAGAAAGAGCGGAAGAGCTGGCATACACAGCAAGGAAAGAGCAAGGGAAGGGGGCGCGTAACGAGCGCTCATAATCATGTAATGCGCTTATCATCATGCCAATTGCGTAAATATTTGATGCAATTTGTGGCATGCGATGAAACGGGGCTACCGCCGCAAGCCGCTCTCTCTCTCTCTCTCTCTCTCTTTATATACATATAGTGTGTACCCGCGATCGGCGAATTATTACGGCCAAGAGGAGAGAGAGAGAGCGAGGCGCCTCCTCAACCATCCGCGCCCTTGCACCGACTAATGACACTTGCGCCCCGGCGCGATCGGCGAGCACCGTGAAGCGTTTAATTCAACACGCGATAAGAGCGCCAGAGGCCGATCTGATCCCCCACTCAACTCTCGCCGGCAAATCGTTACGATTTATGCCGACACTGATGAGCCTCTTTGTCGACATTTTGTCGATCCCTCTTCTTCTTCTCTTTTTCTTTCTCTCTCTCCTCTTGTTTACCCTGGGATCAGTGGGTTATCGGGATCGTAGATCGTCCATCCATTAATGCCATCGCCGGCTAATTATTACCTGCAGCCTTTTATTTGAACATCAAACTGTCCACGATCGCTGCAGCCTTATCACTTCCTCGTATATGCTTATAGCTCAGATTATAATAATTCATTTATCATTTATTACCGAGCACACTCGAGAGTGAGAGAAGATTGTGATTAATTTCATTTGACAGGGAGCAATGCGCCACTGATTGACATCTCTACCGACTAATTGTTGCTTTTATTTTATGACTGCCTACTCTAATTATAACAAAGCATAATTACTCGCGGTCTTATTATAACACTTTATTAATTATTGCCGGACTGTACGCAGGTTACAGAGATAGCGGTACAATGTACTCTATTGTTAGGAAGTGGGGGAGTAGAGAATTAATTCAGCTGTGTAATACTGTAACGAAGAGAATCTTGTTGTGCGAGTAATTGGTAATTAATCGATTAAATAATTTAAAAATACAACGGAAAAGTATTTAAGGGAAATGGTAGGAAAAAACGAGCGCAAAGAAAGAAAATGTGTACGGCGAATGAAATTACGTAAATAGACATAAGTACAGCTTAATCAGGTCATAGAAATTATGCGTGAGAAATTGTTGTTATTCTTTATATATATTTTTAAATATAATGTTAATTGAGCGTGCGCTCGTAATAATTGCCGAACATTTATCTAGTTTTTATTCTAATTTTATTTGATTCCTCGTTTCCTGTAATATATTTATTAACAAAATACTACTTTAAAATTTAAATTAAACGTTACCCATAGCATAATAATGATTATTTGACGGATCGCGTTAAGTCCATACTTCATTATATTTTATAAGGGAATGCGCGCGTAATTTACTTTGCTATCTAATATACATGTGTATACCAGGCCTTTTGTAATCGGCTCTTTTTTCTCATAAGAATAATTAAATTTTTATTTACTCTGTAACAAATCGAGTAATAAATTGCACATAAATTTCTCGAAAAATTATGTTGTCGAAAGGCTGTTTTAACATAATGACGCAACATTTCGAGTTGCAGAGATTTCACATACTTTACGATTATTCAATTTTGCACGCGTTGGAGAAAAAAATAAATAAGGCTTCCTCTACATGAAAAAGCTAAAAGTACGTAAGTACACGTACGTGTATACAAAATTATTCAAATCTTACTTAAAACATGACTTAAGGTTTCAATCAAAGCTACACATTGATAAGCATCTCTCGTGGTACATGAATTTCGAGAACCACTAACTCCTCTTACTCTTAATAATCCATATAAGACGAGAGCGGATGAATTTTTTATCCCTCCCCCTCCCCCCTTCTACTTTATGAATGAGAGGAGTCAAAAGTAGTCCGTGACCGGGCAGCTCCGCGTTTTAACCAAGTTAAGTATGTAGGATCAGCATTTCTTTGGATCTCGCGGCAGAGAGCTAGAGGAGCAGGGTGGGAGGAGGGTCGGACAAAAGAAATACGCGTAGATGAGAGAAAAAAAAGGAGAGACCGGAAAAGAAAAAAGGCGCGCGATGAGAGATCGAGTAGTGGCGCCTTGGTTCTATCGGCAAGAAGTTCCCACTTGAGAGTCCTGGTTCTCTCTCTCTGTTGTCGTCGACGTTGCCGCCATCCCGTCCCTTCCCATCATCCAGCCAGCAATAAGGGGCCTCCAGGTAGAAAGAGAGACATTAGGTAGGCGGATCAATTAGGCAAGAGCACGCGGTAAGTACGCACGAGTTTTTTGAGGCCTCACGTGCCCGGATATTTTGACCATCGAGCACACGTATATTCGATTTTTTGCCTGCTACAGCATATACGTCAGTCGTATGGCTAACTCAGAAGAGAGATTCATTCATTCGCTCTAGGTTCAATCTCTCATTCATATCTATCTCGCGTAGAGAACGCCATTAAGCGACTTTTTTTGTCGACTCGATCTTCCGTAATTGGTTTTTAATTTCGAACTTTGGCTCGGAGCCCCGGTGTTTCCGTGAATTTTTTTTCCCCTCTGTATTTTTTCATCTCTCCACGTGGACCGTTTGGTCACATCCGCAGGTTCGGGCATCAAATCTTGTAACCTTGTTTCTCAAATGTTTAAGCGACAAAGTGTCGATTTGGAAATAAACAATCGGTCGAATCACTGAAACAATATGTATAATAAGATCAACCTGGAGAACAGCCGAGGTCGGCATGTCACACGGTTGGCTCGAGGAAAGAGAGAGAGAAGAGTATACAGCGCAGGAGAGGGATGAGTTTGCGCGCGGGCGAGCCGTGTGAAAAGTAGGTGTAAGAATAGGCGGCGGACGCGCAGACAAAAAGGGGCGCCGGTGTCCGACACATCAGAGCCGCTATACGCGTATGGCCAGTCGTGCGCTCCTGCCCGTTCACTGCGCGTGTGTATGAGAAGCCGATGAAGAAGAAGAAGCAGAGGCGCTTTGTCATGCCGGGTAATGATGGCGGACGCGTCGTCCCCTTTGCTCCACACCGCGAGAAAGGCGTCATCCCGCTTCTTGGCTTCGTCGTATACACGCTCGCTTATAGCGTACAGTGCCGGGGGGAAATAAGGAGGAAAAGACAACGCTAAGGGGGAGGGGAATCAAGACAGAGAGAGAGAAAGAGATGGTAGTTGAGAGGAGAGGGAACTCGTCGGCAGAAATCCGCTACCGAGGCTGCTGCTGCTGCTTTGCTTCTATACCCAATCCCTCCCCCTTCTCACTCCCGCCAACTCGACATGCTCCTTTTGATTTCCGTGTATCTGCAGCCATTAGAGATGACGGCCGAGACGTCGCCCGAGGGCTTATGCGCGCCGATAAAATCGCAGGCTCTGCTCCTGCTTCGTGTGTCTATACCTACGTACAGAGGCCGCGTGCTCGTATGTGCGCGCGTGTGCGTGTGTGCCGCTGCGGCCGGGCAATTAATCGCTTCACGAAAAACGCAAATAAGGCCCGACACACTCGCGTGACCGTATGTATATTTCTCTCTTTCTCGGCGCGGTATATAGCGCTGCCGGCCGCCTGTCGACAGAGAAAGAGAAAAAGCAGTAAGCGATGCACCAGCTACCCCACCCTCCTCCTCCTCCTTCCCTTCTGCATATATTTGTATGTATATTTCTCTTTTTCCGTATACAGGACCTCGAGAATAATGTTACACCAGAGGGCAACCTATACTATGCGTTTTATTTTTATTATTTTTTATTTTTTACTGTAGCTCTCTTTTTTCAGTACAAAAAAATAATGTTTTTTTTGTTTTGACGTAATTTAATTTGTCTTGGGAACATATTGGTCTTTATTCCAATCAATCAAGTTTTCGATGACGATACCTATTAAAAATTTTAGAATATATCGAATACAGACATTAGTTTGTACAGATTATAGATTACATTTTATTGATTACATAGTAATAGTTGTATCCACCAAATGTAATCATTTAATCAGGAGAATCGTAGTGTCTTTATTATTCTTTAACAGTTTAATTTGGTATCATTAGATTGCACACACATTACCACAAACATAAATCAAAAGTGTATACAACTAAAATTTGAAAATTAGTCGAAAAAAAGAAGGTATACCAAATGCTGCGTGTAATCATGTGCTTGTACAAATAGCTATACGCACTGAAGCAAGTGAAAAAAAGACCCTAATTTACATAGAAAACGAAGCTATTTACGTGGTTAAGCCATATCAGTCAAGCATTAACAGCTTGCTCGTGTTTACGCTTCATCAAGATTACCAAATTCGCCGTGTAACTAATTCCCGTATTACCAACGCTCGCATTACCGGGCTCACGAAAACCTCTCGTCGATCCTGGTCGTGTTAGCCGAATCTTACATAGACTGTAAAAAAGAGACATTTACGTATTCACGCGTCTAGAAAAATACCTAATAAAAATTTTAAAAATGCCCGTGACTATGAACTACGGTAACTTTTACAGTGATTTTTTCAGCAGCATCAGCGAATGATGCTCACGTGTTTGGCATGCACGCGTGTATACACTAAAGGGGGTTGGCACTAAAAGGCGTAATCCAGGATTTACGCGCGTCCCAAATCAATAAAAACGGACATTAACGAGGCCATCGAATGACTTTTCAAGAGTCGCGGCGAAAGAAACGATCCTTCCTTCGACCTTTCTTCCCCGGTCTCGCCTCTCGAAAACCGCTTCGTTTCTCTTTCTCCGGTTTCTGTATCCCTCCTCCCACTCTCTCGTTTCGACGTTCATTCCAAAAGAAGAGGGAAAAAAAAGAAATTAAGCCGTGTCTTTTGTTGCCGATATTTAACACTTTTCTCTGTTTACATATATTTTGATATAACCGTGTCGGAATTTTGATATAATCGTGTTTTATTAAAATTCAATCAATTTTAATTCAATATAATCTTTAAGTAAACAAATCTTTTTTTTTGTAAGAAATGCCCCGAATTCCACAGTAATTCAATCTAGTTTTATAACAAAAATAAAAATAAAATCAAACGAAAAATATTCAAAAAAGGTGAAATATCGTAGAGACGGAAATGGAAAGGGGTGAAATCTTGTGGCGCCGTAAATCATCTTTGCTCCAAGTGCTTAAGAAAGAGCGCGAGGCCAGGCGTTAAATGAAATTAGCTCGGAGTTTGGTTAACACGGACAGGTCGTTTAGCTGATCCTTAAGGTTATAAATTATTCTTCGGTGACTTGCGAGAAATGAGCAATATTGCTTCTGATGAGTATCGCATTAAATACGCTTTTACAAGCTTACACGGCTTTGGATATGGCTCGGTGTAATTATTAGCACTTTGTTAATTGACTAACGCGCGCACGCCTACGGTCTCTCTCTCTCTCTCTCTCTCTCGCGACGCTTTTTTTTCGAATATTAAAAAAAACTACCTTACGGAGTATACGAGAGTTTTTAACGTGTCGCAGTCTAAAAAAAGGGACTTGCTAAATTAAATTAAACAAGAACAATATTAATTTTACAATTTTCAAAGATGTATAATGTAGACGAGGACGATATAAATAAATAATTTGTTTAATAGCTGGGCTGTCGTTATTCCGAAGCCAGATTGTAAAACAATCGCAATTAGCCATAGCATGAGCAAGCGCGTTCATGCCGCTCGTAATTCATGAAGAAAGACAGTGAGAGAGCCGAGAGACATGGAGCATAGAGCGAGAGAATCAGCTGCAGCTATAGGAGAAGAGAAAAGGAAAAGGGGCGCGAAGAGCCGGCGCCTGGCGCCCAACCGACCGCTCCGGCCTATGGAGAGGTAGAAAGGGTTAGACTCTGAAATCTGGGAAAAGGGTCGAGAGAGAGGGAGGGAAGATCGAGAGACCACCGTAGCGTGAAAATAGGATGACCCCGTGTGTCTTCGTTATCTCGCCGGCCTAGAGCCGAGGCCGCAGATATTTTTCATTTGCCTCGATCTCTCGTCTAAGCCTGCTGATTTAGTGCGCCAGCAGCAACCGGCGGCTCTCTCGGTGTCGACGAACTTTAACAGTTTCGTAAATGATTTGCTGCGCATCATTTTTCAAAAATTTTCTCCTCTCCCTCCTCTCCTTCTCTTTCTCTTCTTAGATTACTTTTTTTTTGTCGAATTTACAGTTTTGAAATTGTTAAAAAAAAGGAAATTAATAAAGTGTTGAAGTTGCAATTTTATTTTTAATTTGCTTGCTAAATATAACCATTGTTAATTCTATCTGAATAACAAGGCGTTTATGCGTGTACGTTCTAAAGTCACGAGGAATTTTTGATTTTACGCTCGAGCTCCCGGTCACGCGTCTTAAAAGCCTTAATAACTGTTGTTTCCAATCTTATTTGTAGTACAATTTTCACACAGTTCTAATAAGGCCCCATAAATCTCGGGCGTAAGTTTAAAATTAAGGCACAATGAATTATGTAATATATCACGAGATGTATAATGAGATTTTGTAGCTTAATTATGTCTTCAGATTTCGTCCGCTTCGAGAGTGAGAGAGATGGAAAAAAAAAGGAGGGAAGCGTATCGCTTTCGGAGAGAAAGGGAGCGATGGGGGAGAGAGAAAAAAATCAATATTCCATACCGATTTTTCAAATATTACACGCTCGCATAATAATAATCATCGACGCATGGCGCTTCTCTCCGAAACGATCAAATAATTTCTACCCGAACCCTCTCTCTCTTGCTGCAGAGGACGGCTGATGTTTTTATTCGTGGAAGCATTGTATCTTGACCGCCTATATACACGTTGCGTTGCGATTCTCCTCCACAATAAGGTTTTCGGATGGGGGGTTATATGGGGGTGGGCGAAAAAAGAGAGAGAGAGGTGGACTCTGACTGCGCAAAAGGGGCTTGACTCTCTTCGGTTCGAACTCGGATTTATATTGCCGCGGTGGATCTTCGAGAGGTCGGAAGTAATTATAAGCCCGACTCTTTAAATATTCCGCCGCGTCGAGAGATGGAAGCAGAGGGTGGGAAGAAGAGGAAGGGAGAGAAAGAGAGAGAGAAATGAGTGGTCGCCCGTTCGTTCTTTGTTTTCGGCGCGGTACCTGCCGGCTTGTTTCACAAACGAGACTAGCCGAAACGCAAAACTACAAAGGTCTAGCGCTTCGTCGACCGACTCGTCCGCTATCTTATTCCTTTATAACCTCTTCCTCTATCTTTTTTTTCCTTTTTTTCTTTCTTAACCTCCTACGTGGACTTTGCTGGAGAGAGTTGAAGAGGCGGAGAGCCGGAGGATGAGGAGGTGGGTGGGGAAGGAGGAGAGACCTACACGAGAGAGAGCACGCTAGCGCCGCTCCCCTTCTTTTTGCATCAAAAGCACATTTGCGCCGTTTTATTGGGTGCTAAAGCTATTCCGGGGCCCCAAGAGCAGTCGGTAAGGTTTTCTAATCTACCGCGGTTCCTCTCTCTTCTCGACGTGGCTCGTTAGCTCAGATTCTATCTCTCTCTGGCCTTTTACTCTCTCGCTTCTCCTTTGGCTTTAGTTTATTGAATGGCCCGGCTCTATCGCTTTTATCGTGTTTTACGAAAATTTCGACTGCAAACTTGTGTGCAAAACGAGCGCCTATATCGTTGAGAGCGAAGTTTATAATATGGAGGTATACACGCCTTGCCACGCGACAGTAATGACTCTGTCTTCCTTTTCTCGCTGCTTCTGAATTTTTTTTTTTTTTCATAATCGCGAGATTGACTTGTAGTTATTAAGGCTTTACTTAATTTTATTTGGTTCAGATAGGATTTTTAAAAAAAAATTATAAACGCGTTGGGGCTTTTGAGCAACGAAGTCGAAGGGTTAATTGATTAATTTAAGGGCAGAAACGTCGATCGAGATTTTGTTTCGTTTTCCTAGTAAACGAGAGTCGAAAGTAGAGATTTCGCGTTCAAGTGGACGAAATTAGTAGTAGAAAACGCGGAGATGAAGGATGGCTGCCTTTGTAGACAGAAACGAACCGCCCATAAATCTGGCGATCGATAGCCCTTCGATACTTTGATGGCCTTCGACGAGAAATTATTAGACTGTAATCATCAGAATGCTTCCCTGTTCTTTTTCTTTCTTCTTTTTTATTCTAGATCCCAGAGTCAGAATTGCAGATCTAACGAACTAGATCGTATAGAGAAAATTGGGCTTTTTTTTAACAAAAAATTGTATTTCTTACGTACGACAAATACGTATATCTTCGCGTCGCTAAAGAAGCATAGGCTAATCGCGTATACCAAGTAAACGTTGAATATTTTCGTCAATTGCAGAGATGATGCTATGACATTCAAGTACTCGGAATAGACGAATAAAAAAGGGCTAGAGAAAGTAGTAAGGAAAGAAATAAAAGCAATTAAAGTAGTTAAGGAAAGTTGTGTCTCTCGGAGGCGCTTACTCGGCTTCGTCTATATACGCGCTTACGTATATATACATATCTACGTGCCTAGCGACATCGAATTACTCCGGCGCTTAGTTGCTATTGCACATCGCGTGCGTCGCTCTCTGCCCCCACCTCCTCCTCTTGCGGCCTCCTCCATCCACGGCCTGGGGCAAGCGTAGAAGACAAAATAAGCCAGACAAAAGAGATTCGCAGGCTTTTTCTGCTGGCGGTCGCGTGATTTCGTCGCTCCGGCTCTCTTTGCTGTGTAATATTACCTTTATAAGTCCTACACCCCACCGAGCGCGCGCGTTTTACTTATACTTCTCGATGATCAAGCGATTGCCTCGTTTTCTCGAGATGTCTTGTTTTTTTCCCCTCTTGTTTTCTCGACTTTAACCTTCGCTTTTTCTCGAGGCTTTAATTATACTTTTCTCGACTTGTAGCCTTAGCTGTTTATTTGATTTCCAACGAATATATACAGAGCCATCGGCAAACGTCAATGCGAGTAACCAAAAAGTTTGTCAGTCCAAAATATCATGATCCCACTGGAGGGCACGAATTATTGAATTAAATTATCAGCAACTATGTAGAACAACCTCCGAATAGCGAGGAAAGCGCGCATATACGTGTAGAGCTTAGGGAAGGGGAAGACGTGTATCCGAACAACAATAAAATATGTAAATCCGCGCCTGCAGCCGCGCATTTTTTCGCTGCCTCCTCCTCCTCCCGTTCTTTTTCTCTCTCTCTGTTTTGCTCTGTTCGACGTGCGCTCGTTTCTTTGTGGCTTGGACTTCTTCTTCTTGTTCTTCCCTCCCAGGATGTATTCCAGGCAGTGTGCTATTCTGAAATCCGGGACACGCGAGCCTCGCGGGAAATTCCTGACTCTAGCCAAAGCCGCCCCTTTCTGCTCCTTCGTGTATGTGTATACGTATATAAGCCAAAAAGGGTAAGCAAGCCAAGAGCCGCAGCAGCTCGACGAGGAGGAGGAAGAGACGAAGAAGAACGAGGATGAAAGGAGAAGGAGAGAGAGAGAGAACTCGGCGGCAGGAGCAACGGCAGCAGTAGAGAGTTAGAGCCCCGAGGGCTCGAGGGCAAGGAGTTTCGTTTTTCTCTCTCTCTTTCCCTCCTGCGCCTCTTGCCCTTTCTATCTCTCTTCTGCATTAAAGTTCGGAGTGGAGGAGCTCCGGGCGTTATGCTCTCCCGCGCGCCAGCTTTTCGGCGGAGCCCGAGAGTCGGAGAGAGGCGCAGAGGACCCGAGGGCTCGAGCGGAGAGCAAGAGACAGGGATTAAGGGATGGCAAGAGCGGAGGAAGGGGCTGCCGGGGAGGGGAAGAAGCACACGCGAGGAGAGAGGAGAGCGGCTGGGTTAGACGCTGGCGCCGCGTGCGGCAGCCTTCAAAGGGATCCGTACCGTACGCCCATCTGTCTCCGCTCCGCCCCCACGCGAGCGAGCGAATACGTGCGTATACGTAGACGTACGCTTTCGTGCGAGCCCATTTGCTCGTGTGTGCGTGCGTGAATGCATGTACGTATGTATGCGTCGGCGGTGGTAACGTCGCTCTATGCGTGCAGCAGCTTGCCTGGCTGGCTGCTGGGCGCGTAGCTGCACGCAATGCTATCTTCCTTTCTCTCTTTTTAAGCCCCTCCGCGTTCGGCGGGTTTGAGTCAGCGGAGGAAAGTTCCAAGTCTCGTACGATGCTTCTGCTCGCGTTACGTTCGAATCGATCAATGGTATACTCGTACAAAGGCAGATAGAAAGTTTTGATAAAAACTACACGCTGCTCTATCTCTCTTTTTTTTCCGTAACCCTTTGTTGCGATAGCCGACTGTAACGTGCGACAGCTGACACGGGACACGGACATAATACACGTATGGCAACGGCAAAGTAGGATCTCGTGGACACGATATGGTTGACGCGAGCGATATTATAAGTATGTCGCGGAGAACATAATACGAGGTCAAGCTTCGATCAACCGGAAACACGAGTCGCGAGCCCCTGGCTGCTGGTTGCCTGCAAAATTAATAGATTTTTAAGTGGTCAATTAACCGCGTGAAATGCTCGAACACGAGTTTCGACGGCTCGGCCGACAGTAGAGAGAGAGGAGTCTCGAAAAAGAAGCGGAAAAATTTGCAAATCATCAGCGCTACCGGATGACGCGCGGAGAGTAGCGCTGGATTCTAAGATAGATACAAAAAAGAGCTATACGAGGAGGGGGGGGGGGAGTTCCGAAGCGTCGGTGTCGAGTCATCGCATCAGGTTGCCTTCCCCTTCTTTTTTTTTTTT
>JAPYYQ010001048.1:0-84448 GCA_030522585.1 Anagyrus pseudococci | reverse complement strand
CCGAACAGAAAAGAAATAGGGCTGTAATGGGGCCCACCCATGGGCCCTGCTCACTAAGCCAGGGGCCCCATTACAGCCCTATTTCTTTTCCGTTCGGGTCGATTGTTTGAATTATCGCATCGTTTTATGTAAAATTCTAATTAAGGATACGATTCTATTGTTTATTTCGTTGTTGCTGTTTTTTTCAACTAAATTTCTCTTTTAATCTTCGGTATAATTCAATTTTTTTGCTACAAGAATTTTTAATCGTCACTTCGACACTTTTGGCCCAAATATATCCGCACGCAGGCAGAACGGCAGAAGAGAGCCGCAGCAACAACTCCGCCTAGCACCTGCGCGTCGCACTCTCAGAATCACAGACGCACATACACACGTAAATATACCGCTCGCTCGCGGCGGCTCTCTCGAAGCCAAGCAGGACAAACAATGCCAGCGACGAAGAGATTCGCTGAGGCCAGTCTGAGCTCGTCACGTCGAAGCCGCCGCTGCTGCTGCTGACATGTTGGCCGAGGAAAACAGCTGATTCGAAAGGCCCTGATAGCTGCCAGCCGGGAGCGAGCAGGCCCAGGAAAGCCTGCCTGGCAACGTCCTGTCGTCGGTCGAGCCGGCAGCGGGAGCGCTCGTCGTCGGCTGCTGCTGCTGCCTGCCTGTGGCTTTCATGCGAGCCGTTTGCCTGCGCGAACGGCTTCTCAGATAAGGCCAGCAGTGCTGGAAGCGTCGTGGTGCGTCATACTCGATCCGAAGAAGCATCCCGACTTCGTTGACATCCCGTCGTTGTCCTAGCTCCTGTTCTTTCTCGTTGTCATGGCGGCAGCTTCCGCTAACAGCGGCTCCAGCAATGGGGCATACAATTTCAAGGTCGTCCTCCTTGGCGAGGGCTGCGTTGGCAAGACCTCGGTCGTCCTCAGATACGTCGAGGACAAGTTCAACGACAAGCACATAACAACGCTGCAGGTGATGCACTGTTAACTTGTTAACGCACACTTGGTTATGAACAAATTTTCTTTTTGCTTTGCTCCAACAATGAAGCTTTTCCTTTTGTTTTTTTTTATGACTGATCTGAACAAATAATCTTGTACTGCTTATCTTTGTTTGTGGAGTCGAATAGGTTTCTTTGTCATCTAGCAACAGGTTCACTAATTGGACATTTTGGTTAATGATTTCTTCATTTTGGGTTTTTTTTTTTTAATTTGAAGATTTCTAGAGTTTGATGTATTGAAATAAAAGATTGCACATTTTCTTGTTTTACTGTCAGTTTACTTTATTGTTGAATTTGATCAGCTGGTCTTGAAATTAAGTTTTTATATCTTATTTTTTCTTATTGGTCAAGGTAGTTTCTGAAAAACTCTGCTTTAGAAATAATATTTTCTCTTTTGATCCAAGTGAAATATACCTCTTAAAGTAACAATCTTTATAAAAAGAAGGAAAACTAATTATTAGAATGAATAAATTATTAGTCATTTTTTCTTTATTAAAGTAATAGATGCAATCAACACCTTAATTATTCCTTACTTATTAAAATTATATAATTATATATATATATATAATTATAAGTATATAACTTTATACATAATTATAAGTACATAACATAAAAATATTTTAAGTTTGTTAACAGGTGTATATTTAACAAAAAATTAATTTAACTGTTTATTTTATTGCAGGCTTCATTTTTTAAAAAGAAATTAAATATCAATGGAAAAAGAATAAATTTAGCAATTTGGGATACTGCAGGACAAGAAAAGTTCCATGCACTTGGGCCTATTTATTATCGTATGTCTAATGGAGCCATATTAGTTTATGATATTACAGATGAAGAAACATTTAAAAAAGTAAGATTTTGGATTCTTTTTTTTTATTTATTATTTTTAACTGTTATTATTTTTAAATTATAGGTAAAAAACTGGGTGAAAGAGTTAAAGAAAATGCTGGGTAGCGACATTTGCTTGGTCATAGCTGGAAATAAAGTGGATCTAGAAAAAGAAAGAAATGTCACTGTTGAAGAAGCTGAAGAGTAAGTTTTAGCATTATTATTTTTTGCTTATTTTGACAAATTTTAACAATTCCAGACAAAAGAAAAGTAGGGTTTGAACAGTTCATATAATTCTAATTATGCAACAGTGCTGTAGCTAAACAAGTTGTTAAAGGATTGGTTTGATTACATAAGATGAAATCAAGCCTAGATCTTGTTTCATGTGCTTATCAAAGCGTGTTACAAAACCTCAGAATAAAATATTTACCAAATAGTTCTGATAATATTTAAATAATTTAATGTTATGTAAAAAAAATGCTTTCAAACTAAAAATAGTGTCCAGTACTGTTTTTAAATTTTTCAAATTATTTAAAAACTCCACAGATACGCCAAACAGGTGGGAGCAGTGCATTTTCACACGTCTGCAAAACAGAATTTTAATATAGAAGAGATGTTCCTGGACCTAACACGTCGAATGATGCAACACGCTGACGAAGCTGAACAAAAGTCGAGTTTAACACGGAATAACAGTACGCGACGCAACGTTGTTGTAGTAGAAGATGAGGCCGCGGAGGAGAGCCAACCTACTAGAAGTGGTTGCTGCAGTGGAGGTGGTTCACATAGCTCGTAATAACGCTTTTTTCAACTCGAATTTAGGCTGCGTTCGGAGAATGGGGGTGTAAGGGTTTTATACTGAGGTTGTAATGCTGTGTATTGTACGAAAATGCGGATTTTTGTTTAAAAAGACGTAAAAGTGGTTGTTAATGTTTATATATTTAAATTTATTCTTTTCGCTTTAAGGTAAACAAACGAAATTTGTTTACCAAACGAACAATAAAATTGTTATTGTTTTATTTGATGTTTCAGCATTGAAATGTAAAATTTTTAATGTACATAATTGAAAAGGACATGTACATCATGTATATAGCTTTACAACCTTACAACCTTAATGAAAAAACAAGAGTTTTATTGAAAATCATGCTAAGGATTTCAAACAATCCTGTGTTCAAATGTATATAATTTTGAGTCATCTTTGCGAGAAACATGTAGCATGCTATTTGAGATTTCTAGAGTGAAATTAACATTTATCGATAGGATGCCAAAAGAAAGTTTACATTAAATGTAGCTTAAAAATCATTGAAAACCTAAAAAATATGCTAGTAGATTATAATATTGATTGTTGTTATTGTATTGTATATGAAAAAGAATGATTGATTTACAACTAAGCGTGTTTAAGACCATATTTTGGGAAATGAAATAAATAAGAGAACCAAGGAATGTCATTTTCTAATTTTAATAAGCTGTTTTTATATGAGTGATTATTCTAATCCAGAGGAAAAAATTAAATTACAATTCAAGGCAGTTTAAACCACATTAAGATGTTATAAAAAATTGGTATTTTTTAAAAAAAAGCTGTGGGTATACTAACTAATTGAAAATACTTACAAATTCTTTAATTTTATGTATTGTAGGAATATAAAAACTGATGTTGTAATTTTTTACTCTGGAAAAAACTTCTAGAAATGGTTTTCTTTTCACTTACTGACTGACTGACATATGTATCAGTAGCATTTTGTACGAAAAAAACTTGCTATACTTATTATACTATAAAATTTTGGAATTGCAAGAGGGATAATAATTTCAGTATTTTTTACAAATACACTTTGCGTCAACTTTGCTACTTTTTTACATCAGGTACTATTACCAAATTTTCAAATTTATAGAGATAAACCGTGTTTGCAGCTATAATGAAAATTTTTTATTGTAATTTTTTCTTGTGCAATCACGTTAGAGTAAGTATTCATTTATCTTAATGAATATGAACTTGTATATAACATACTGGCATTTTAAATGTACAAAAGCTGTGCTTCATAAGAGATGGTAAAATATAAACGCTATACTTTTACTTACTTTGAAATAAACATTTGTACTCTTATTTTTATATTCTTCTATTATTTTCTGTTTAAACGTTTGTATTAAATACGCTTGTAAGTTTTTACTCTGATAATTGTTTTGCGAAACAGAAGCATTGTTATAAATAGCTACAACAATAAAAAATATAACATTTAAATCTTTATATGAATAATAATTTTTAATAAACATACTAATGCTAAAGTTCGAGTAAATTAAGAAAAGAGTTTCTGTAAGCTGATTGCTAAAAAAAAACATTGATATCAGTAAACTACTGCTTTAATCACTGAAAACATCGAAAATAAATGCTTCTTCAAACAAAATTATAATTTATGTTTTAAGCTTTCAAGAAGTCAAATTGTATGTGATAACCGTTGCAGAAAAACATTGCCATTGACGAAAGATTGAGCATATCAAAGTAATTCTTATCCCAAAATAAAGAAAAAACTCCACTCGATTTATTCAGAATATTCTTTGGTAATTAAATTTTTAGTCTGCTCACTGTTTACTCCTTATAAGTTGCGTTTCAAGTTTGACAAATAAATGATGAAAATATACTTTTTATATTCACGTCAGGCATATGCTAAGTACACTTAATTTTAAATTAATTAAGTATTGTAAAAACAAAGTTATTGTTTGCAATCGTTACGAGTGGATTAGCCCTGCATATTTTGTTGTCATTTAGCAGTAATATGTGTAATACCTGATTCCGACCCACATTTTATATATAATTCAGGTAATGATCAGATAAATTTTTAATTGGTAATTAAAGGGACGAACAGACGAAAATACAGCTAAATTAATCGAATTACTGAGATAAAATACAGGTCAGAATCAAGAACAACACATGCTACTCTTAGCGAATTGCTGTAAAAGAGAAAAAAAACAATAAAGCAATATTGTTAAAGAACGCCTTTTTATTATTCCTGAAATAATAAACACAGTAAATCGCTGTTGCATTTCATTCAGTTTGCCGATTATCGGCGGAAACTTCAAGTGATACATATGTGCAGCTATCACAGGTATTTACATTGATCCGTGCAAGTATCGGTTTTACACTACTAACACATTTTCTTGTCACGCTTGCGCAAACTTACCTGCACAAAAAAATTCAGTATCAAAGCGTTGGAAAAATAAGTACAATATTCGAAAAACTATCGGCTTGTAAAAATGATAATTTATTGTGAGTTTACGACGGCTATAAATGCTGCGGGAATAAAATGTACTCTACATAAATAATTAATACTATTTCAATGCACGTTTTCATTGATGTACGATTAATTCGGCTAGCGATGACAATGTCGCTTGGCGATCGACTTGTTTTTTTGTACAGGCAATAGAAACATTGTGGTTTTACAAAAATTTCATATTATGCTCGTTTTATGCACCATAAACGACATTGGACACTTTGCACATTTTTTGCTTATGCGGGAATGGCTTGCGAATACGAAAATAACGTACGGTTACAATTGATAAATTTACGTGCTTGCCAGTTGCTGGCACAAAAACGTGACGACGGATTTGCGACAATAGCGTCTTGGTGTTCAGTGTTAATGCGTTAAACGTGGGAACAGATTAAAAAAAGACGTCGATGTGTAAACAGAAATATTCTACAATAATTTAATCCTACAATTTTTTTAAATTTATACATTCTTAGAATATTTTGGAAAAATTCGTGTAACTTCGATTATCCTTTCCTGTACTTTTATAGACACATTTCCACATGATTCACAATTATCGTTCGTTATCTCTTGTATTCTTCTTGTTTTCTTTAATTATTTAAAAGTCAGTTCTAAACGCCTTACAAACTAGGTTTTTTTAACATCGTTGAATTATGTACAAATAATTATTTATATTACAGGATGCTTCGGTAAATAGTTGATTTTAATAGAAATTACAGGCTCAATTGAATATAGTCTTCACTCGAGTCTGGACTGTGTTACATAGTTAATTAAGTTATTAGTATCATAAATCTGGCATGGAATGTTACTGTGATTATTATTATAGCTGTAATAAACATCAAAATAATCCATAAATATGCCAAAATAGAATTTTTTTTCAATCGCGTATTTAAAATCTTGGAGGAATCATCCTGCATTACATGTAATACCTACATATAAAGATTTAATTACACATTTCGAGTAATACTACTTTTTACATATAATTGTGTGACATTTTCATTATATCTTTGGTATATGGTCGTGAAAATTTTTTTCTGTTGTAAAATACACAAACCTCCAAGACTTGATGATGTTTGAATCCTCAATCAAATTTTGTGAAATTCATGAACTCTTGTTATGCTATGTACGACGGTTGTAGCGATCTGCATTGTGCACAATTGGTTATGCTCAAAATTATTCCCCAATTCTTTGCTCATACATCTTTTTACGGCAAGTAGATAAAAAATATCGTGTTAAAGTAAGCTTTAAACGTTAAATGGAAACGATTGAAAAATTAACAAATGTTATTAAAAAATATAAACATCTAATAGATTTTTTTTCTTTCATTAGTAATCACCTGTATAAGACATTTATAAATATAACAGTTGTACCAACAATCTTCTATTCAACCATTGAGGCATCACATCATTGTTGCGTATTACAATGAAGGATATATTAAATTGTATTTAAAAAAAGATTCTGATAATTTTGTCTTAATAATTCACGAGGCTGTATTATCTTTTAAGATGTATTACAATTTATAAGAATATAGGATACTACGTACACGCAAATTTCATTCTAAAAAAATATTGTCATGTACTAACAATAGGCACATGGAAAAAAATAATTTACATGTACATAGTATAGTAGATTTTCATTATTAGTTATACAACACCTTAGAAGATGATATTATTTTTTTAAGACTAGTATTTTTTTTGTTTTTACAGGAAACAGAATATTATTTCTAATTATTAATAATTAAAAGTATCTAATGCATTTTTGAAAAAATAAATTAGCACCCATTATCTAAAATATTTGAAGAAGTGAATGATATCAAAGACAATTCTAACAATAGCTTTACAAGCAGTCTAGTTGCACCTTCCATCAATATTGCCTTAAAATCAACTTTCCAATATCACTTTTAAGATACCTCTGAACCTATGAAATTACTATTTATGTATAATTATAAACAGAAATTTTATAAACAGATTGAGCAGAAAAGAAAGTGATGGTGAAAAGTACAATTTATTTAAAATCTTTAATTGTAATATTATATTATTTAATAAATCATTTCTTTCTGAAAGTCAATAAAACTTGGGTAATATTAAATTGCACTTATAGAAAAAAGTACATTTGTTTATAAAAATATTATGCTTCAAACTCGTGAAGAATAGTAGCTCAGAATATTAAGAAAAATCATCAGACATCTATCTTAAATTTTGTACAAAAGGCTCACGTTAGAGCATAATTAGGCCCTACCGAGCAAGTGACTCTGTTCAAGAACATGTTAAATTATAAATATCTTATCTTGGTCGGTGAACACATAGTTAATGAATTGATTGATAGGAGCGATCGCTTGTAAGGATAGACCCCGCGAGGGCGGTGGTCTCACAAGATTTGGACCAAAAACCACTGCAAGATTCCAGGACGTCATTTTATTCAAGTCGCATCTGTCCATCACCTGATGTTGATTACACAAGAATATCGATAATTAGTAAGTGGCTAAAATAAAACGTAAATAAATCAGCACAAACTCTTACCCTAGATAAGAATTGGACGATGTATTTTAAGAGGTGATAATTATCTTCTGGTAATTTTTCAAGTATAAGTATTTTCACTCGTCTTGGACGTTCATCTATTGATAAAGCTGAAAATTAACAAAAATATTAGATTATGGTTAATGATAATAATCGCGGCAGAAAGATTGAAAAATAATTCATACTTCGAAATTGTGTAATCTCATCATACAAATCGTAAGTCATTAAAGGTTCTTCCAATTCCCTCAAAAACGTTTTCAAGAGCACAGCAGCCGTGTGGGGATCGCCTTGAAAATCAACAGGTAATCCTTGATTACACCTGCTCTGAAGCTCTTTAATTACAGCTACGTTGGCCGATCGTCTAAATATACCCTCGGTCTCCAGTGCTGCGAACGATAAATCAATATGTCGTTATTATAATTATCCTCAAAATCGGATTCCCTTAATCTGCTTATATATATATAATAATGAAAGGCGCGCTCATGCGTGCGCTAACGCGCGCGTACGTTCTTATATTTTTATCGAAGATAAACAAGGCTTATTGACTAGCATTAATTTTATTTCGTCAATAGGATATCTATTTATATGAGAGAGCATCGTCGCAATCCTACCGTCGGGCGTATCGAGGAATTCCACGCACTGCCGGACTATGGGCGGTATGGGATCGCCCCTGTTATTTTCCTTGATGAATTGAAGACTCGCGCCGAACTGCGTCGTGCCGACTGGAGTCGCAATTGAACTCGGCGGCGGGCTCGTCGGTAGGTTTTTCTTGTTTTTCAACATTAGATGCTCGTCATGTCTGCGACAGATAGCAATATTATTACGTCTCCTGCTATTTCCTTCATTTTCTTCTTTTTTCAAAGCAAAACGTTCTTTTCAACAACAAAGGCGCATAAAAAAAAGCATCAAACAGCTTCAACAGTGGTACTCACTCCAAGACTTGCCGTGGTATTATCAATTGATCCAGATTTATATACTGAGCCAACTCCTCGAGATAGTTGACATACATCATTTTCCGTCCGAATTTCGCGCTGAAACGCAAATTGCAACTGTTAATCGACCAATGGCTCTCGCAATCCCCTCGGCCGAAGACGAAAAATAGAGAGAACGAAAAAAAAAAGAAAATATGAAATGCCAAGTTATAGTTATACGCGTTTATCAAGAGTCGCTTGTATGACCGCATGAAATTTAAGGCTTCTATTGATTTTTCCCGTCGCAATAGAGCCAGCTGCTGCTGCTCCAAATAACGTAGCGCGTTTAAATTACCCCCCTCGGGCAAGAGAGAGAGAGAGAGAGAGAGAGAGAGAGAGAGGAGGCTCAACGCAGCGCGAAATATTTTATGAGCGGATAGCGCATACACGCAATAAGAAAAACCTTTGTGTGTGTGTGTAACCACGCGACAGAGAGGAAGAGAGAGAGAGAGAGAGGCGCTCGCACCTGATCGCCGGCTTGAATATCTGCCAGACTATCCTGATGAAGTTGGTCGGATGTACGAGGTAGAGGGCCTTAAGGTTCTTCTTGTACTTGCGGTCGAATGCCTTGTAGGCCTGCCAAAGCCACGACAGCGGCGGCTTGTTCTTCGAGGTGAGCCCCTGATGGAAGTAGACGAGGCTGTAGTCCTGCTCGACGAACGCGTCGAGGGTGTGGGTGAGGTAGCGCAGGAGCTTGGCGTGATTGAACGCCTCCTTGCCGACCGGCGGGAGCTTGCACGCCGAGACGACGATGACCTTGCGACCAGCGCTGTCGTCCCCGACGACCTCGACGATCCCGAGCCGGGCGATGTCGTTGTAGTCCTCCTCGTCGGCCAGCGGCTCCTTATCCAGCGCGGCCAACTCGTCGGCTGTGTTTTCAGCATATACAGCCGTTAGAGCGAAATTGCGCGTTTTTATGTAAAATCAGAGTTATAGTTGGTATGGTCTACTGACGAGTCTCTATGACCGGGGCGTCGACGAGGGCCTCCTCGAAGTTCTCCTCGATGGTCCCATCGCTGACCGGGCTCTCCAGGTACTCGATACCAGCCCCTATCGCTCCAGCCGGCAGCTCCAATTTCTCCTCTAGCAGCTCCACCGCTGCAACATAAGCGAGCTTTACGTATACATCACACAAGATCGCGAGCAAAGTCGCTCGGATTCAATTGACTCCTTTGATGAATATCTCACGTAGGAATGCTTGGAGGAGGAGGAGGCAAGGAGCGGGGGAGGGACAGACAGGTATAGATCTCCGATCGTGCAAGCGACGTTTGTCAATAAGCTGGCGGGATATGTGGTGGTAGGAGGTGCGACGCTCTCTCCGTGCATGTCTGGCCCGCGACGTAACAGGCTGCGAGCACGAGAGCGGGGGAGGCAGGAGGGGTAGGCTTGATTTCATAAGGCGAAGGAATGCGCGTGTCTCCGAGACAGACGCACGGCTATATATGCAGAATAAAGACGTACACGCTGTCGACGTAGCCTGCAGTTCCGTATCGTCGAACTCCAAATTTGGCTCGTAGTCGTGAAAATCTGATAGGCTCGGGTACGGGTCCTCGCTTTCATTGTTCACGGCTGAAACATAAATTCAACGTATATTTTAGCTTTTTTTTTTTATTGATCTTTAATCTGGGTTATTTTATTGTTTCGTTGAGATATTCAAAGCGCTTATGTTTTTTGTAATGCCGCGTGGAAATTTAGATGATTCGTTGATCGGGAGAAATGGGCGTACGGCGGTATGGCTGTGGGAGCAGCATAAAAGGATGAAAAATAATTTGTTTGACCATTAGCCTTTCAAATTCTCCGCAAATGGCGCGGCTTACGATATTTCGTTGAATTTATTCCGGAGATTATCTACGGAGCCAACGTAATTGTTTATTCGGACGTAAGCAATGCAGTGTTTGCCCTCAAAACACGCGCGCGTCATTATGCTTTATATGCCGTTGGAATTTTTAATTGACCATTGAAAGTAAAGGAAAAAAAAAGGAAATACTAATATGACGATCATCTATTACAAAATTAAGAAATGCATAAACAACTCTCTTTTTTCAAAAAAAAATATATATAAATAAGCACAGCCAATGCACTTAATAAAAACGTCGAATATACCGTGTTGTTGGCTCACATTGGAGAAAGAGCATACACGTGGAGCAATCGAGAAGCAGCCCGTGCAAACAATCAATCATCCTGCCTCACGACCGCGAGCGGTACTATACGTGCCCTTCCGGTGCAGCAGCAGCTCTCTTACACCCACTGTATATGGCCAAGCGAGGTTGTGCTCCAGCCAGGCATCGGTCAACGGCTAATCTCGCGATAAACGTTATCCGCGAAAAATTAACTGCATAAGGAGAGAAATCCGGCGAGTCGGCGAAAGTCGCTAAACAGAGAGAGAGAGAGAGAGAGAGAGAAAAACGAGCGGAGCGCGCGCGGCACACCTCGTATATACGAGCCAACTCCTCTCTCGGCTTTTCGCGCGCGAGTGCCATAAAAAAATAAAAAGCACACCGAGCTTACCGAATGGAAAAGCGCGCCTGCCGTCAATGGGAGGGGTGGGGAAGCTCGATGGGGTGGGGGCGGCAGACGCCTCGTCGCGCATCTCAATCGACTGCTCCTGTACGGCCGCAAGGATATTGCACGCGACTTCCGCTATAATATACACCCCTCCAGTCTACACGATCGCCGGCACGTTCGCCAGTTCCTGTTCTCTCTCTCTCTCTCTCTCTCTCTCTCTCTCTCTCTCTCTCTCTCTCTCTCTCTCTCTCTCTCTCTCTCTCTCTCTCTCTCTCTCTCTCTCTCTCACCTGCGCGTACGTGGCTGTAGTGTAATCCGTAGGACACTTGCGAAAAAGTTCACAGGGACGCAGCATCCCCCTGTTTCTTTTTCTTTTTTTCGCAGCATCCCTGAATATTTGAGTTCTGCGCGTTTTTCTTATCTCCCCTCCCCTCCCCTCTCCCCCCCTTGGCGCTTTCTTTACCAAGAGAAAACAACTCTCCCGACGCGTATACGAATATGTACATATAAACGTACATACGCGTTCATTCCGTGTGTTTATCGTTGCTAATTATTTGCAGCTGAGCTTTTTCTTTCCTTTTTTTTTCCTCTCCGGCCGGCATGTTAATGTACGACCTAAGGAGATGAAGATTTCGGGCCGGAGAGTTAAATTGAAGCGTGCTTTTACTTTCAGTTTCTTTTTCTTTCTTTTTTTTTTCTTTCAAACTCACTCGAGAGATACGAGCCGGAGAACCGGTTCTGCCTAGGTGTATCTTGGTTTAATAATACACGCGTATTCGAGATTGTAAAATCGCCAGGCTGCACGTTGAGTTTCCTTTTTTTTTTTATTTAAATTAGATTTATTATGAGGTGGTAGTGTGCAAAAATTTTTGATTTTTGTTTCCATTCTCTTGAATTTTTTTTTTGGTCTTTCTTTCTTTTTTTCGGGCGTGGGTTTTTTTTAAGTCACGTTCCCCGCTTAGCGCTGAAATTTTGCCTCGCTCCAAAAGAGATAAACCGGCGTAATTTAATATATGCAATTTTTTTTTTGAGAGAGACGATAAGAATATAGCGATAAGATAAAGTGGCCGAAAGTGAAATTGGAATAGGCGCGCGTATACGGGACGTGCCTGCTGTTTGTTTCAAATACACGCGCATTTTTCTCGGCGCCCTGTTGTAATTAATGGTGGACGCGGCGGTGAAAAAAATTTTTGAAAGTGAAATTGCACAAAGAAAACGCGTGTACGGGCGCGCTGGACGAGCGGTATATACAGGCTTGCGCAGGAGAAGATTAAAAATGATAACCTCAGCGAAGAGAGGCATACATCGAAGTGAGTCACGGCTCGGATCATGGGAAGTCAGAAACGCTTTGTTGTGAATCAGTTTCGAGTTTACCATGTGTCATTCGCCGCTCGACATGTGTACTTTTCAGCGAACCTTATTTTTTTTTTTAAATTCGACTTGACTGATGTCCATCGTTTTGTTCGGCAAAAAGAAGAAAAAAAAGGATAATCAACTAATTCGATCGAATATTCCATTAGCCTGAATAAATTCAACAGTACAGATAATTTTTTTTTCCCTACCCCGTCCCTCGGCAGTTAATAAATCAGCGTGGCCCGAAAAACAGTGGAAAATATGCGATCGATTCGCTGGGAAGAGAAAAAAAAAGGGGGGAAAGGAAATAATTTATCGCGTTTGTTTCGGCCGGGAGTAATTGTTAACAAACAACGAAAGAAAGAATCAAAGAAAAAGAGAGAATTCGGCAAAGCGATTCCAGGGCGCAATAATTGGATCTCATATTTACCCCCGGCGTGTAACGTGACATCCTCGCGGTATAGTCATCGCGACGAGTAGTCCGTGTATATAAAGGTATACACCTACTTCTTTTTATCATACTTATGTACATGCACACAGACATGGGAGAGTCAGTGTGGGCGCGCTATACGCCTCGAGGGCTCGGGGGCAATTAAAATTGATTTTCGTATTAAGCCGTAGGTATGCGCTTGTAGGCCCTGTGCTATCCGTTGGCGCACAACCGAATTATTACAGCAGCTTCGGGGCGAATCGGCAGCCACGAAAAACGTCCAAGCACGAGAGCAATAAAATCCTTAGGGGAGAAAAGGAGTAATGGAGGCGATAAAAATATTTCTATTCTTTCGCGGCGGTTTATTGCTCCGTTTCGGCCGCGATTACGATTATCATAATGAGCCGGGGGGGGGGGGGGGAGGCGTTTGCGCGAAACCGACGCTGCTCAAGTCCCGACGTGACTTTCTAATCGTTTCATCGCTTCTTTATTATTGCCTTTCCGAACGATTTAGCGATTGGAAGGGAGAGAGAGAGAAAAAATATGGCTTGCCGAGGTAAAAGCGGCTCTCTTGTGGCGCGTTTATGAAGAAATTGTTTTAATGCACAGGCCTAATCAATTATTCCGATTAGCTTGCGCTAATACTTTGTGCAATGATCATAATGGCTTTGAGGCCTGTGGGTGATCCCGGAGAGAAATATATTGAGAATAGCAATGACTTTGAGAAGGTGATTATCATAAATTATTGCAAAACTTGTTTGTAATCATTTCCTTTTTTTTTTTCAAAACTCTTTGTGGCAGGCAAATTCGTATGTAAATTTAATACTCTCCGAACAATATATTTTACACAATGATCCAATTTCCTTTACTGCCCGGACAGAATGAAGTTGTTGAATTTTATAAATTCTTGTACAATTGTTTTAAGAACATTCCTTGCATCGTCACAGTTTGTATTATCAAAATTTTAAATAACTGCATTGGATGTTTCATTTTTCAGTTGAAATATTTTTGAAATTCTTAATATTGAAATGTAAATGTTAATAGTATTGCACAATGTGTAGTGTTATTGGTAAAGTGTATTACCAGAAAAAATTATTAAGATTACAAGGCTATAGGTGCCATTGGCATCTATGTATGTGCTCAAAGCAAATTGATACATAATTTCAAGTGGTGATAACAAGTACAATTTGAATTTTATCTTGCAAGATAAGCCCTCTACAATTTTGTCAAAAATTACAATGTTTCTAATGAAAATGAAAAAATTACTGGAGAAGAATTAAAAAAAAAACATTACATCAGAGCATTAAAATACTTCCTTGTCTATTTAAATGTTAGTTAAAAGAACCTGATTGCTTTGGCCAGGAAAAAATCCAACAGCCGTGTCATTGGTTATATTTTTACAACTCTCACCGCGTGCATCGCTTGCCATCAAAGCATTCAGCTCGCTGCTTATTGCTATTCTCAATGTCTTTCTTGAGCGGCAGCAGCTCTTTCAAACAAACAATTGTCCTCTATTACCAAGTATACGCATGAGTTGAGTCTTGCTCATTCACACATGAACTTTTCAGTCTGTCTCCAGCTGGTGTTTTCATTTGCAACACATGCTCGAGAACAGGAGCTTCTTGAAAGAGCTGCAAGAGTATGGCCTTGTTGCCCGTGGGGGACAAAGGCTAGGCTAAGGTCTCCAAAACTCATACCTAACAGCCACACCAAGTATACCAAAGCTCTCAGTAAAAACAAGCAGCCGTCTTTCGGCGGGCGTCAAAAACAACGAGGGGCAAGCGAAGGCCGGGGATTGCAAAAGAGCCGAATCGAGGATAGACAGGCCTGGCCGAGCGAGCCGAGCAGTAGCTCGTCAAGCCAAGCCAAACATAGAGCTGCGTTCCGAGAGAGCCTCTCACCTGTCAAAACTTTCGCGGGGCTGAGCGTAGGCTGATAGTCGGCTTCCATGTCTCAACGAAGCGCCGAGGCTGTCCCTCTCTCTCTCTCTCTCTAACGTTAACGCGCAACGGCGCTGCTCCTTCGTCCCAGAGCAGCGGTGTGTCCGTCCCCCGAAGGAGTTGATGTTCCCTGGGGTTCGTATAGGCTGGCCTCCGCTCAGACTGCCGGCGCTCGGCTGCTGCTGCTGCTGTTCCGCGCTGCTGACGATGACGACGAGGGCGGGCGCGACGGCGTCGTCGTCATGTTCGCGCGAGCACGCGATCGGGCTCGCGCGTATGTGAGACGACGACGACGACGACGACGTTGGTAGGAAGGAAGAAGGCTCTCTTTCTGCTGGCGGTAGATACGCGGAGAACTTTAATGGGCCAATCCTCTCCGCGAGAGAAGCCCAGGCTCGCACTCGCTCTCTCGCGGGCGCCAAGGAGAGTGTTTCGCTTAGCGCGGCCAGCAGTCAACTCCCTTTTTCTCTCTTTCTCTCGCGTAGGCCGCTCTCCCGTGTACACACGCACTTCCCCTCTGCCCCCACGACGAGACACTACTAGCGCGAGCGATCGGCCCCGCCGCAGCGTTTCTGATTCTTTGCTCCCTGGCTTATTGCTCTCTCTTTCTCTCGCTACACTACTGGGCTTTGTGTCTCTCTATATGTGTTTGTGCGAATGCGTGTGTTTTGTTGGTAGAAACGGAGCAGACTCGGCCGGCTGCTGTTGCAGGCTGCTCCTACTTCCGCGACTTTTCTTCGATTGAGGCGCGCGCGCGGCGGTTTGTGTACACTTTTGTGCCTTAAATATATATATGTATATATTGCGCGTCTACATACGGACCGTCACGATACCGTTTTCGTTCTTATACAAACTAGCTTGCTGCGCCTTTCGTTCGATTTTTCGTTTACTGCCGCACGGATTTTATTATTTATCTGCGGCAATGTCGGAGCCTCCGTTCTACAGGACAGTTCGATGATTCACCCTTGATGGGATTTTCAATTTTAGTTCGATGGTGCAATATAGCTGACTGAAATATCTCTCTCGACGCGTGGGGAAATTTTTTCCAAAGACGAACGACTCTCCAGGCCACGTAAATTATTTGGGTATATATCGGTGCTACAAGGCTTGGCGATGATAAAAGTATTATAAAAGAAAAAATCGAACGGAAATCAATTTATAGAGCTTCGCGTGTAATATTTCCCGAGGCAACGGCAAAAGTTCAAGAAATAGGCAGATAAGGAGAACGAGGTCGAGAAGAATTAATAATGCGAAGTGACGGACGACACGAGTAAGTTAGAGCAAGTTACTTTTTGAAAGCTTGTGATAAAAAGCAAAGATATCTTAACAGTCATTTACATAACGAGATAGAAGCTTAAAGTTCAAGTTGTGGAAGCGCAAGTAAGGTTATGTTTATCTTTTAACTAGATGCTTGGAGAGTGAAAGAAGACACGTCAATCATGACACCTGCGCAAAATGTTAACACAAATTCACGCTAAGTTGTTGTTTAGCCAAGGAAAGAGAGAAATATATTTCGACGTTACTGACAATACCGACCAACTAATTAGTTAACAAATAGAGCTGTGATTAATTAGGAGTTTAAAGAAAATTTTCCAGTAATTTTAAGTGTGTAATATAAGATACTTAAAAATGTCATTCGTAAAGAGTATAATTTACTGGTTCATAGAGCTAGCTGCATTCCTAGCAACATGTTATTTGTTTTTGTTGTGTTTATATCCGCTGGTGATTTTAATGATTGTAAAAATGGTGTTCGCAAAGAGACACGATCCAGATAAAAAGGACAGCAACGAGGTGACAGTTGGCATTTTTCATCCATACTGCAATGCAGGTGCTGGAGGTGAGAGAGTTTTATGGTCTGCAATCAAGGCAATACAATCAAACTATGAGAATGTTCACATTTTCATATATACCGGCGATTTGGATTACGACAGAGAAACTATTTTAACTAATGTTAAAAAAGTTTTTGACATGAAAATGCAAGATAATATCAATATTGTCTATCTGCATAGGAGAAAATGGGTAGAAGCCAAGATGTATCCTGTATGCACATTGCTTGGACAGGCTATTGGTTCAATATGGCTTGGCTTAGAGGCTTTGTCTCTTTTCAAACCAGATATTTATATTGATACTATGGGCTATGCATTTACTTATCCATTATTTAAGTATCTTGGTGGTTGCAAAGTTGCCTCTTACACTCATTATCCAATGATTTCAACGGATATGTTGACTTTAGTGTCTCAAAGATCTACCAGTTATAATAACAAACATGTTATAGCTAGAAATCCAATTCTAACTACTTTGAAGCTCGGATATTATAAAGGAATTGCATTTTTATATGGTTTAGCTGGCAAAACCGCTGATATTGTGATGGTCAATTCTTCATGGACCAAGGATCATATTAATTCTATTTGGAAGTGCCCTCAAAGAACTCACCTTTTATATCCTCCATGTGATGTAGATAAACTTGTAAAATTGCCATATTTGAGTGACGAAGAGAAAGGAAATGAAACTCGCATAGTTTCTGTAAGTCAATTTAGACCTGAAAAAAATCATGCTCTAATGATAGAGGTAATGAACAAAGTTAAGTCTTCAGTTGATGAAGAAACATGGAAAAACGTTATTTTAATACTAGTAGGATCCTGCCGAAATCAAGATGATGAATCATACTTGCAGAAACTGAAGAATTTAGCAAAAACTTTGGCTGTAGATGAAAATGTTAAATTCAAAGTTAATATACCGTATCCTCAATTAATTTCTGAAATGCAACAAGGCACTATTGGCATTCATGCCATGTGGAATGAACATTTTGGTATTAGTGTTGTTGATGCCTTAGCTGCTGGACTTATCATGATAGCTAATTCATCCGGTGGACCTAAAAAGGATATTATTGATACAAGAGATAAAACAAGAAATGGCTTTTTAGCAAAAGAAGCTGATGAATATGCTCAGACAATAATATCAATTTTAAATATGAGCAATGAAGAAAAAAATGGAATTAGAAATGCTGCTAGAAAATCTGTTAACAAATTTTCTACCAAATGCTTTGAACAGGAGTTAGTTAAGATTTTGGAGCCATTTTTTAAATTGAAACAGAGATAAATTTATTGTAAAATCATTTATTAAAAAATGTACATTTAAAAATAAATTTTATATTTTAAAATTGTGTTTATCTTTTATGATTCATTTTTACATTTATTAATATGCAAGCAATTAGGATTTAACAATGAAACAAAAAATATATACATTACACTATTCAACTTTGGCATAAATTAAAAATAAAGTGCAGTTTGCATTCAAGTCTCAGAGTTAAAATTATTTAAACCTTTAAAAAAGCAGGTATTGTGAATTCAATAATTATAGTACTTTCGACCTCAGGTACTTGAACAATTTTTTTGTTGTTATCATTAGACTCTCCTCTCCTTGAACTTACAAGACCACTAACTTTCTTATGCCAATCAGTAATGTTTATTGGTGAATCATTTTGTATAACATTGCATACATCTTGTATGAACCAAGATCCTAAAAAAGTATAGAAATATACAATTCAATACATTAAATAAAATAAGAAGGTAATTTGTAACAATTTATAAGAAATTTCACAAACCAAAAGATTTGTCTCTAATAGCAACAAAATTTGGTATAGTTGCTTTGAATAGTAGAAAATGCAGTTTATTTAAAGCATTGCCTGTAGGTCCATCTGTTACCAGTCTTTGTTCATTTACATCTGTTGTAGATTCCAGAACACCTTAAATAATTTATTTTCGTTTATATGTAATTTATATAAGTCCTAAAAATAAATGTTTTACCCATTCTTTCTCCTTGACAAGATTGCAAAATTATACACTTAAAAACTTTTCTTAAGTTGGAGCAACAAAATTTATCTATAATTACACCAATTTCTAAGTCATCACCATCAGAAAAAATCACAGCATCTAAAATATTTTTGTTTTGTTAATTACACAAAATAACTATGGTAATAGATATGTAATATACATATACCTATGTAACCATGGCTTAAAATGCATATAAAAATACAACCATAATTTGCATACTTTGACTCATTAAATGAATCTAATAATACTACCATTTCAGACGTAGTAAGGTCTCGAAATTTTTCTATATCAAAACCACAACCTTTAAAAGTTTCCTCTAAATTTTGCTCATCTTGTATAGATCCTTCTTTTCTTGATCCAACCTGTAATATGACAATGTTTATATTTTCTTATGTAAATAAATAATTTATGTGTTAAAATACCTTAAATTTCCCTGGTTCAAAATTTATTTCGTTAACTATTATGCAAAGTTTTTTCTTAACACTCCAAATATTTTTTAAATCTTCACTATGTTGCATATTTTTACTAATATTACTTTTGTATTCTAAAGAATTATCATTATTTAAAGAATCTTTTTGATGCTTTGCTACTTGAGATTTCCAAAAATCAAAATTAAAATCAACTGGGAAATTTGATAAGCAACCAATTTTTTTCAAATTAGTTATTAAATCATCTAGATTATGCTCTGAAAAATGTTAAGAAACATTTTATAAGTTTCATATATAATTTAAAAATTTATTAAAAATTAATTAACTGCAAAATTTATTACTTGTGTCTATTGTAATATAATTTTTGTATAGCCAATGTAAAATGTAAATTTCAAGGTATTTATTGTCTTCTAACGTTACTGGTGAATGTAATTGTTTATTAACTTCATTTATCAATGTTTGTGAGTCTTTTTGTCCCAATTCTTCACACAGAAAATATAAACTTTTTATAACTCGATTTAGATATAGAGAAACATTATGCTGTTCTGAAGAATATTGTACTTTCATATCATTTATTTCATTCTTACTAAAACCAATTCTTCTTAGGATATTGAAACATTTTATAACTATAAGAGATTCCAACAACTTATCTTCCCAGTTATTTCTTAATGATAAACTTTTAAAAGTTTCAAAATAATCCTTTCTTAAATGTTCAATAACTTCAGATATATTTGTATCACAATCAGTCATCAAGAAAATTATAGAAATAATTTCTCTTTCGTCGAGATCTTCTATAATTTCATTTAATAATGCTTTACTTATTCTGTCTTGTGAAAAAATTTTGTTTGAAAAGGATTGTGAAGGTGCTGAAATGGCATCATTTACCAAGTCCATTATTATTTAAGAGTGACTCCTAAAAGATATCAATAATTTAGTCATTAAATCTTATAAAATATTTTGAATAATAAATTCTTTCTCATGATAAGAGTAAAAATACTAATATAACATTTACAGGAATTTACTTGCCAGGATCAACAGTACTCTTATTTATGTTAGCTGTCACTTGTCTTCATGTACAGGTTATCTGTCATGAATGCTCTTCTACATGGTATTTACAAATATTTATTGTTAAAAATTTGTTCTGCTCAATATTCTTTACAGTAGGATCATGTAAGTGACACACCTGCTAACTAAAAAAAAAAAACTAATAATACTAAAAACAAATGAGACTGACTACATTGATGATTGTACACTTGTACAGCTAAATGTAGTTTAGAAACTGATATCTCACACATTTCCTTATACACACATGTAACATATAATCTTGTCACGTCGTGCATTCATAAACATAAATAAAAAATTCCAACGCGAGAACGTATTGATATCTCGAAATTGCGATTTTGTAGCTGTAAAATGATTTGACGTAATCACGTTGCTAGAGTTAGATCTATCCATTTATCTCAACGATAGATAAGTGCAGGTCTATATGTTATTCGTAATACTAATCTTGTTCCAATATCTGCAAAAACAACAGTATTCTATATAATAGGAGTTAAAAAGAAATTATTTTAGCTTCAAACAGGCTTTTACGTAGCTCATATTAACCTCTTTTGGCAGTCTATACGTGCACTAAACGGGAGCAAATTATACGTAAAAAGTTGATTATTTTGAGTAAACTATACCTATAAAATTATCTTATAAGCTTTTACGCGGCTTTTTTTGTAGCTATATGTGCAAAACAATACAGCTCGTTCAGCAACGCAAATGCGACTGAGATTGACGGAGTTAGAGAACGACATAGAGAACTTTCTTTATCAACTTTATTATAAATAAATAATACTTCCCTCATGATTAAATGTAAAAGAATAGGCCAACAATTGCGCACCGAAGAAACAATCGAAAAAGAGGTAAAATAGAAAAACGTTCTTGCGGTAATACGCATCAAATAAACGGAAGAGCTCTTCCACCCCTCTGCGCGCCTGATACTTCGGCCGTTGAAAATAGCATTTGAACGGCCAGATTTTGGGTTTCCGGGATCCTTATGCTAATATATATACAATACAAGGGAGCGGCTCCTCAAATGAAACGAAGAAAATAACGTTTTGGGAGGCGAATTTTCAATGGTTACGCGCTCAAGAATGCTTTTGTGAATAGGGTTGCCTCTCTCCAGGCGCGAAGTGAGTTGCTTACTTACCATAGGGGCCTGACGAGTAATAAGCGGTTTCTGTTTCCTGAAGGAGCAATTAGCAGCGGTTTAGATTCCGCGAGGGAGTAATAAAAGTCAAGGTCTTTAATCTTCTATCAATTTTGCAAGAAGGCAATACTATTTTGTAATCAAATTTATCTTTTACTGGGAATTATATGTATCTATGTTTATCTAAATTCTTTAGACAAGGTTTATTTATAAAATTGAATGCACATCTTTATCATTTTATATAAAAGCATTTATTAAAATTAGCGCAGTGTTAGGCAACATAAGTAAAATGTTTGGCTATCTTTTTTCACGTTAGTAGTCTTGACAGTTACACTTAGTCGCGCTTAAATTGTACAGCTTTTTACAATTACACTGTGACTCTGTGATATTAATCATTACAACTGTACAAATCATACAGGTTTTTCTCTTTAATTTAATGCAAATCATTTTTAATATTTACATGCATGTGCGCCCACATTTTTTAAATTTAAAATTCAGAACATTCTAATGCAACTAACATCGATTCGTGGAAACATTATCTAGAGCTTTTAGTTGACGAATTTGAAACTCTTTTTTTCTTGCGTTCGGCTCAAATTAATTTAATTCTACTATTCCACAAAATGAGAAAAAGACTATTATGACTTTTATTCATTCGACTAGGTGTTTAATTATCTATAAATTACAGTATCACAAGACAACGGGATCATATTGTTCGTTGTGACGGAAACAATCAATTCGTACGTTTTATTCTTTTGTTAATTCCACATGATTTGCCTGCTTTTTTTTAGCGCCTTAGAAAAAAGTCGCAAATTAACATTGATTAGACTTACATAAAGTTACATAAGTTACTTTAAAGTGTAGCACTGTTAGCAATGATTAATTGAAATTTATAGGCATTCGGTATTTACGTTGGATGCTCGTGTAACGCGTATCCTTTACGTTTTTGGATTATCATTTGCTCACGGTTTGACACTCAAACCTGTGATTGAAGACGGAAATAAATGGCAGCACATTTGATAGATTTTTTTAAATGTCTTTGAGAATGTAAAAATATTTTTACGAATAAAATGTCGCTGAACATTCTTAATTTTTTAAGAAAATATTGATACAAGTTAAAATTCAATTTTGAAAGTTATCGAAACTTTTTGGACGATATTTATAAGAGAGCATTCGTTTAAATAAACTTGAGAATCATTGATTAAAAAACGTGCTAATCAATTTACTCTCAACGCAATTTTCGCTCTTCTATCAATGTTTTTATGTGTTATTATATACTGTTTGAAATAACATTTGATTTTCAAGTATATAATTGACATTTTATCTACACAATTATAACCGACAATGACCATTTTCCATTTTTCCTTGTTTAATTACCGTTTGCATAAAAAATGACTATACAATGATTTATTTTAGTTACACCTTTACAACGATCAATATCATTTTTCTTCTTTTATTCCCAAAATAACTATACCAGTCTCTTTCTTTAGCAAACATAAAAAATAGACTTTTCGCTTTATCAATTCACAGAATGTACATATCACGCATTATCTTCGTTTCCCCCCGTCATACATCACTCATAAAAAATATGTTATCTTTCCCTTTTACACGCTTGTATATCTCTTTCATTCTCTACCAATCGTAAATGGTATACAATATATAATTTAGGCTTCTAAGGCCATAATAAAATTTTGTCCTACACAAGTCCAAGTAAATTTGATCGTCAAGAGCATCGTACGATTTCCGTCGCGTTGATCGTCGCCGGTATTCTATTTAGTACCATTTGTTCGATGACTCGCAGAGACGCGTCTCTCGTTAAACCTAAAATTAGGTCTTTACAAATCTATTATCGAATAGACCAGCATTCAATAAAAATATAATAATAATCGTTTACAAACGCGGATCGCACGTGGATAGTATATTGCAAAAGCAATGAAGGGTCGTATAAAAAATTGCCGCACGTAAAACTGTCTTCAGCTTCGTTTGCACGTTAAAAAGAAGCTCGCTAAGAGGACGAGTCTTGTGTATTGCGTCTGCTTGTCTATGTCTGTTACCACGTTCGGCACAATTTCTTCGATTCAAACGCGCGCGGAATCACAGCAGCTGAGCCGCACAAACTTTCTCGGCCAATACTGCTTGGTGTACTAGACGGAGTACTTGGAGCCGCGTTTGTTTACAGGAGTTAGTCGTAGGCCCTTCGACAACATCTGCGCCTCCAGGTCTCGGTCCTCGTCTTGATATCTGAAAACAACAACGTCAAAGATATTATTAAGTCGCACGCCAAAAGATACGTACGTCTATAGCATTCCGAAAATACAAAATTTTTTAGGCTTTAAAAAAAATAAAAATAAATAAGCTGTCACACGTCAATATTCAATTTTAAACACAAGGCACAATAATATTCAAACGAACAAAAAAGCGTGCTGAATTTATAAAAAAAATATAAATAAATAAATCAAATAATTTAAAAAATTCAAACGTAACACAAGTGTTGTTTAATAATTTATAGATTTTGTTTCAATTTCTTTGACTCTTTATATAATTTGGAGTTCTAGTGCCCAGTAGAGCAGTTTCATAAATTTTTGAAGAGCGATAAGCGCGGGCTTACCAGTAAATCTCTCAAGTGCACTGAGCGTAGGTGCAAAAGTAAGCGAAGCCGTGCGTATTCCCTAATACCCTCTGCCCGTAATGTATATTTTTTCATGTTCTCAGGATAACATTTTTTTTTTATTTTGAGACACTGACTTATGTAAATGTTTCTGATGACTGGGGTATTATGTTTTGATAGTTATGAATTAACAAAAGCAAATGTCTATGAGCACTCGTAGTTAAATTTACAAATAGTATTTGTTATATTTTTAATAATTTATATAATAAAAAAGAGAGCATTTGATAAAAATGAATTATTGAGTATAGTTCCCCCAATTCGTATAAAAATACTTTGTGTAGAATAAGCTTAGATGATCACAGTATATACAACCAGAAAAATCTTAAGAATTGTAAGTAAGCTTTGTACATTACTTATTATCAAATTTTATATATTTCGCATTACAAATAAAAAGAATAAAAAAAAATTCTATATTGTATAATTTCTTATAAATTAATATTAACGATAGTTCGCGGTAAGCATGATTAAATTTGTTACCTTAATCTGGCACATTAAAATCTTGAATACAATGTACATTGTGCATTATAATCACTTTTTTCTTAAGCTAATTTAACAGTACAGTAAAAATCTACCATGCACTTGCATGTAAAATCATGCACATTTGCCAAATAGCCTATAGCCATTTTTTGTTCTTAAAAAAGTAAAGCAAAATATCATTCCATCATAAAAAAAAAATATAAAAAAATATATAAACTTTAATCCTACGTGTCTAGTGAAAATAATTTAAAAGCCAATTTTGAAAAATAAACTAAAGCCATGCATGAGTTTTAGTTTTTTGTGATTTTGGAAGACGTCATGGACAGCGATGTAAAATAAATATTTTAAAACGAAATCATTATATCTACATTAGTTTTTTGTTCTATAAAAAACTAATTGAATAAAAAGAGCTTTCATCACAATGAAGGCGCTTTTGAATTCTCATTTCAAGCTCCTTAAAAATCCATGCTTTCCTTTACAAAATGTAAAAACAATTTACATCACTGTAAGAATGCGTCAAAGAGAGGAAAAGAATGATTCTCTGTAGGGCGTGACAAAGAAGTCGGTTAGGTAATAGGAGAGCGTGTACGCGACTAGAATAGCGAGGATGATGCAGGTGTAGGATAGGTGCGGATCCTGGATAACGGGCAAGTCCGGGGAGTCGCTCGTGAGTGCAGTGAGTGTCGGGCACGAGGGTCTACGCCACCTTTGTCGCTCCTCCTCCAGGAGGGCTATTAGCGAGTCGCGCTTAGCCACGATCTCTAACATTTCCGTAAGGATCTCCCCTTCTTTCTGCACGTCGGCGCTCGTTTTCTTCTCATCTGAAACAGCGTTGCGAGTATCCTCGTTATTTACACTTGTCCCTTTTCAAAACTAATCGAATCAAACGTATGAATTATAGCGTAAGATATAACAAATGTCAACCGACCATCGTCTGCCAATCTTTCGCGCAGCTCTTGCTGCAGCCGCTCGTGCCGGTCTTCCAGCTGAACCTCTTGCGCCCGGACCAGCAGTTCCTTTTCGTACCTGCGCAGCTCGGTTCTCTCTCGCATCAGATCGAACCACTCGCGTAATAAATCCGCCTCCTCTCGATCGGAACACTCTGCAAACAAGCAATCGAGCATTAATTCGTCTTAACAAGAAATACTCGACGTTATAGAGTACAATTTTATTACCTCCTTCTCCCCTTAGAGCTTTCTCAACACTGACACCTCGACTCTCGAGCTCTCGCTGTTTCACCTCCGTCTCCTCCAGCTTTCTCTGTATTTCTTGGGCCATTCTCAATCTGCAAGAGCATAAAAGTTTAGTGAATTTGTACGCGTAGTGTCGTTTCACTCTGAACATTGCAAGAAACACTGACCTCTTTAATTGTGCTTGCCTAGCAATGCGTTTGGCAGTTTTAACTTTTCTAGGTATACTATTGCACGAGCCATCAGCTGTATTCGATGTCTTGTTCAGCTGCGAGGTCGACAGAGCAGTTGTCTTGGAATCCTCCTCCGATAAGCTGTCGTCTGCAAATACGAAGAATTTTTATTAGTTGGAAAATTGGAATATTTTTTGAAATGTAAATAAGAAAATATAATCCAACCGGAAACATTGGCAGGCATAGGGTAGTTGATGGGCGGTGGCGGTACCGGGGGTGGACTTTCGATCAAGAAGCTGCTTACGCTCAGCATACCTTCGCACACGCTCTTCGGCCTCTTGTCAAGCTGCTGATTAACTTTATCGAGCTGTAAATCAATCGGTTTAATTAATCGTCTCGTAAGCAATTAACAAGCCAGATGAACGGCTCGCTTTGGTGTCACTGCAAAAATTGTTCACTAAATTCACTCGCTTGCATGTGTAAGTCTATCAAAAAACTCGGATATTATCGTTAACATTAGGGTCTACTTTACAATTGCATTTCCGCATGTCTACGCGTGAAAACTTTGGCTCGACTGCGCAATTGCAATTGGAGATTTTATTCACAGAGGGATGTTTTCTTTACTTTTTTGGTTTTTTATTGTTTATGGCTTAATTTTAGTGTATAAAAACGCCGTGCGCAATCAAAACATGAAACTAGAGGTTTAACTATAAAAAAATGTACATATTAAAAAAGTCAGTTGTTAGAAGAGATTCAAAGAACAAACCAATACCTAACGTGAGTAGACTAATATTTTTTCTGAGTCACAACAGTAGTTATTGAACATTGCGAAATTTTTATTGAAGAAACTAAATTTTTTGTCGCAGCTAATAATAACATCAGAAAAAATTTTAGTCGTCTACTATTGTCAAACAGAACTTTCAGCACACACAAAATAAAAATTGTCATAAAAAGCATAAAATTAAAAGAAGCATTAATAAAAGGTTGAACTAAACATAAGAAGCATTATTAGTTTTTCGTCGTGTGATTTGCATTATAATAAATTAACACTGTATTTAATTGCAATAACCAGTGATTATGTACATATATAATAATTAATATTGCTGTTACACTTTGCATGATGTTCTCGTTTGAGCTGTTTGTGAAAAAAAAAATTATTTTGTTTTTCTTTTATCTAAATTTGTAAATTGTGATTTGTCAAGTATATAAAAGGCATGATTGTGCAAATTTGTTACACACGACAAAAACATAAGGCCTAAACTAAAAAAAATACCTGCAATTAAAAATAGCTAATTGAAGTATACTGGAGCAAATAATAATAAAGTTTTCAACGACTACGTATTTATAAATTGCTTACATCTGACCCATCCGAATACGATTTAAACAACTGAAACACGTTAAAATAAGTTAAAACGTAATTTCGCACTTAAGCAGCCTGCTCGATTAAGAAAAAAAAGGTAAAAAAAACGACCATTTGCAAATCGTATCTGGCAAAGTCCAATATAACCGGCAAGAGAGTAACATTGGAATCCACCAAAACGATAGCAGAGCAAACTGCAGCAGCTCACCTTTCCCTTTTCCTTAGACTTGGGCGTCAGGCGGAACATGGAGAGCCGATTATTACCCCCGTCCTTAGGAGGCGAGAGGGAGTCCTTGCGCTTGAAGAAGTCCGACACTGCCTGGATGATGCTCTTCCGACGCTCCGGATCCTTGGACTTTTTGCTCTTGTCGCGCTTCTGTACAGGTCCGTCTTCGTCTCGCGGCGATTCCGCGGCCAGCAGTTCGTCGAGGCTCTTAGCTACCTGGGGTTCGGGCCCGTTGGCCGCGCGACGAGCCATCGCTTTGACGTTGTCCGTGCTCTTGCTGGTCTGTAGTTTGCCGGCGCTGCCGCCGGACCTGTACAGCCCGAAGCTGTAGCGTTTCGCCGCCTTGGCTCCAATGTCCTCGTCGGTCTCAGACTTGAGCTGTCGACGTGCCACCTTGAGCCTCAGCTCCTTCAAACGGTCCTCAGGACTGAGGCCGAGATCTTCGTCGCTCTTGAGACGCGCACGCGCCCTTGCATCCTGCCGCGCTTTCTCCGCTGTCTTACGCGCCTCCTCGTGCTTCAGCCGGGGCGGTGCTACTGGTGTTTTGAACAGCTCGGTAACGACGCCAGTTCGCGTCGGCGTGGCGCGCTCCGAGGGTAGTCTCTCCTCCTCGGTGTTGTTGAATACCGTGGCCCGATAGACCGCCATGCCCGGGCCCTCGGCGCCATTCGCAGGACTGATTATCGGGGTCGCGTCTGTTGACGGTGTCGTGCTAAGGTCCAGCGGCGGTGGGCACTTGAGCGACGGACTGCTGGGGAGGTTGGTGAAGGAGGCCGTGCGCGCCGCTCGCTTGGCACGCTTCTCCGCGGACTTTTGCTTGTGCGCCTCGAGCTTGTCCATCAGCAGGTCTTGGATGAGGCTCTTCTGTTTGCTGCGCTCGCGCGTTATCTCCTCGAGCTTGCGCCGCGACGTCGCTGGCGAGTTGAAGCCGTTGTTCAGGCCTGGCGACGTGGGTGGATTCTCCGCCTCCGGGGTCTTGGCTTTCTGAGGCTGCTCCGGCTCGGTTATCGACTCGGAGCTACGAGCTAACGACTTTGCCGCACTGGGCTGATGTAGGCTCGTTGTTGGCTTGTTCGTTCGCCGCTTGGACTTGCGCACGTCTATCGAGTCCTTGGCACTGCTGAACTCGGCGATGCGCGATTGCAGCTTCTTCACGTACTCGAGGTAATCCGGATTGTTCGAGTCGTCCGGCGTTTTGGCATCCTTATCCGCTGGCAATATCGGGGCTGGCTCGGGAGTCTTGGTGGCTTCGCTGGCAGTCTCCTCGGCCTTATCGCTAGCCGAGGAGCCGGCGACGAGGCCGGACTGCGGATTCATGGGGCTGGCGAGAACAGTGACGACTTCGCTAGTCGTCGTGTCCTCCGATGGCTCGACCATCAGCAGGCTGTCCTCGTCCATCGACAGGCACATGAGCTCCTTGTTAACGGCATCGACCGAGCCGTCCTCCTCGCCCTCGCAGCCGGTCACCTTGATCTCGCAAGCGGGCTGGGCGGGAGCGGCGCAGACGAGGCCGTTAAGTCGGAGCCTCTCCCTCACGTCGTCCATCGTCACGGGATCGAATTCGATGACGTTCTCCTCGCAGCAGGGGGTCTGGGCGTCCGACGACTCCTCGAGCTCCGAGCTGGCTATCGGCGCTGAAGCCGGGGGTATGTTCAGCGTTCCCGGGGCCGTTTTGAAATTGACGAACTCGATGTAGCCCCGATTCCGCGAGCGCGACATGTCCTTGAGGCTGTCCTCCTCGAGGAGGCTCTCGTTGTCGGTGTCCATGAAGCCGATGTCCTCCTCGCCGTTGGCCAGCAGCTTCGAGGCGATCGTGCTGGGCTGGAGCGAGGCTGATGGCCGGCGGGTGTCCTCGTCATTCATCAGCTCCTCCTGCGAATAGTCGAGCTCGATGTCGGTGAGGTCCTCGCCGTTGGCCATGCGCGCCGCGGCCGCGCGCTCCAGAGACGGCCGCTTGCCCGCGATCTCCGGGTTGATGTCGTACTCGACGTCCCGGAGATCGGCGGAGACGAGGTCGTCGCCGTCGCGCGCCCATTCTGAAAACTCCGTCTCCGTGTAGGCGGCGGTCGTCGCGTCGTTGTCCTCCGAGTCGTCGTTCTTGCTGGAGCCGCGCGAGCGCAGGGAGCTCGGGCTGCTGCAGCTGAGGCTGCGCCGGCGAGTCGCCTCCTGGCCCTCCTGCAGCTGCAGCTGGCGCAGATTGCTGTTGACGACCTCGACCGCCGCGCCGCTCCCGCTCGGCGGGCTCGTCGTCGCCGGGGTGCTGGATTTCGCCGAGGGCTCCGAGGCTCGCCGGCTCTCCAGCAAGTACGAACACTCGATCGAGTCCGGCTCGAAGGTCATTCCGTCGTCGGGGGTCTGCGCCTGGTTGTCCGCATGCTCGTCCAGCAGGAGATAGCCGTCCGTGCTGTGGATTTGTAGCCTTGGAGGCGAGAAGTTCGACAAGGGCCTCGGAGCCTCCGGATCCTCGGCCTCGTCGTCGCTCGACGACAACGAGTCGCTGTCGATTTCGTCCGAGTCATCGCTGCTGCTGCTGCTACTGCCGCTGCTGCCGGCGCGCTCTCTCTCCCCGTTCGCCTTCTCCTTTTGCTCCAGTTCTTTTTTGTTTTTCCCCCAGTCGACCTGAGGCACAATTATGGATGTCTCGTGCAACGGACTTCGGGGCCGCGACACGTCCTCGTCGAGATTGTCGTTGCTCGACTGCTGGGACTCGCCGTTGCTGAGCTGGCGCGTCGTCGTCGTCACCGGCTCGACGATGTTGCGCACCTCGACGAGCGGCGTCGGCGTTTCGGCCTTGAGTGCCATTATGTCAAGCTCCTTGGCGGAATCGGCGGACTCCGTGGGCGAGGGCTTTTCTTCGATAGTCGCTGGTTTGATCGACGATTTTGCCGTCTCGTTGGCTTCGACCTCCTTAACGTTGCTCGACTCCTTTATTAAATCTGGCAGTTGCACGTTCTTCGCGTTTTTGTCTACGAAAAAACCGTAAAAAACATTCGTCAATCCATTGATCAATTATTCCACAAAATCGATAAAATTAATAACTCACCGGCAGTGCTATCGATCGTCGCTGTCTTCGTTTCAAAATTAAACGCCTTGACAGTCGGTTGCGCAAACATAGCCGAGGGCGACAACGGTGACAACGGCTGGGGCCCCGAGCCGCTAACCCTCAGTTTATTCGTTCCCTGAAGAAAAGCCTGCATGGATGGACTGGGCTCGGGCGCAGGATTGAGGAGCTTCTGATGCTGGGATATAGCGTCGCTGAGGTTGCGCAGCCGGGTGTCGACGTTCGAGGTCGATCCGGACTTGACGACCGAGCCGCCGAGGCCCGAGCCACCGAGTAGGTACCGCTTCTTCAGCTCGAGCGAGAGCTTCGAAGCTATGCCTTCGGTCGAGTGGGTCCGGTTGAGCAGATAGTCGCCCTTGCGCGGATTCACCAGGGGTATGGCCGTCTGCTGGCGCAGCAGCTGCGGCGGCTGGCTCGGTGCTATGCTGCTCGTCGCCGTACGCGAGGCTGGCTCGCGGGACTTGAGTGCCGGCTCGTTGAGCTTGCGCCCGACAACGCCACCGTTTACGCTTGGGTTGATCACGCGGCTCTTGACTTGCACCTTGCGCGGCTCCACGTAGTCGCCCCGGGTCTTGCGCACGTACGAGTCGTTTATCGTGATTTCGGGGATCTCGTGCTGCGTTGGGGTCGTGCCGTCGTGCTCGAATTCCGAGTCCGTTGATATCTCCGTCGCCGAGTTCTCTTCTTCCTCTTCGCTGTCCTCGTCGTCGTCCGAGGCGATCTGTGAATTGTAGAATAATAGATTGTTAGAGATTTCGTTTCTTTTTTAAAGACGGAGGAGTTATTATTCGTATTGTAACATTCGGTTTGTTCAGTTGTTAAATTAGAAATAAAATTTAAAGAGTCAAGAGGTACAAAGTAGTTTTGAGATCAAGATAAAGCTTGGGTGACGGTGTCAATATTAAAATCTATACCTTATATCAACTTCTACCACCTTAATATTGTTTTTTAACATTCGTTCTCGTAACGCTTGTTTTATGAATTTACTTTTGATTTCTTAATTATGGTCGTTTTGAAAACTTTTTACTCGTTATTTTGGTCAAAATAAAAGCTGAATGTTAAAAAAATAAAAAATGATAATAAATTATTATCGAGTGTCGATGAAATAATGAATTTTGCAATAAAATCATTAGCAAGTCATAAAAAGCTTCGCAGAAAACAAAAATCAAGTGTGAACTACAATAAGTACAGTCATGGTAATAACATTAAAAAAAATTATTCACCACATTTAAACAATCAACAGTAATGACAAATTGAGAAGTTTACATTGAGGACTAGGTGCTGACACTTTGTATCAAAAAACGGTTGTTTAAATAACATTATTAACACTCGTATACACTTAGACATTTTTATAAATATCATTTGTAGTTCGAACAACTGCAAATACCGTCGCAAATAAAAGAGAACAGTTAAATTGGTTATTAAACACTAGAGAGCGAAAATCAGTTAGAATAAAAAAAAAAATTATTCACTTCAGAGGGCAATTGATGCTTGTCGTGAAGTTCGATGAAAAAAAAAAGAGTTGATCTATATCGGCGCAAAAAGAGATGAATATGACTGGAACATAGTGATTCGAAATAACCTGGCGGTGCAAATTTGCGTATGATAAATTGTTAATAATTCAACGTAATAAACAATAATTCATCGTTATACAAAAGCACACACAAAAAAAACCCAACGTAATACTTGCGTCCAGTATTATATTCATCCTGTTGTTGCTGAAACATTAATAAAGTCATGGCTGGTGGTAATAGAATGATGTGTTTTGAAAAAAAAAATAAATGATGAAAAAAAAACAAAATTGCCAATTCGTGTGAGCTGAAGCACTTTAAACAAACACACATACGAGATTAATTGAATTCCGAGTGACTTGTGTTAGGATTATATGTCGATTATTAGTTCACACGTCATTCTTAAATACAATGTATCCTTTACCTTTATAATAATGATTCTCTTTCCGGTGCTTGCGTATATAAATGCGTGTTTGCGTATTTATACATACATTTGTGTATATATGCACATATTTATAATTTTGGTCAAATTGATTGAATAAAAAAAAAAAAAAATAAAATAATAAAAAGAATTATGTGGATATATTGAGGATCAATTTGCTAATCACCATCAGCCATAAATTTGTACTTGTTTTTTTTTTAACGTTATCTATAACCTTTATTTAAATAAAATCTCACACAGTCTCTCGGGAGTGAAATAAATATTAAAGTAAACAATGCCATTTGATAAAAATATTACGTATATACTATATATATATGTCTATCATCCTCATAGTCATATTTTGCTTTCATCGCTCGTCCGCACACTATTCACATACTCATCACTGGTACATTACAATATCGTATTTCACACGCTGAGATTATTCTCTCTAAACTTTCTCGTGAAATTTCGTTCAGAGTATACGTTTGCACAAGTTTAGTCAAACGATCTTTATATTCACCGGGTAGGTTGACTAGAAAAGTATGTATGTTATTAAAAACCTCTTGCGTAATAGATATTGTTTTTTTTTCTTCAAAATAAAAACCATACCAATTATCCGTTTGGTAAAATTCTACAGTCAACAGAGACTAGAGAATAAAAAATTCGTCCAGTTGAAGGTTTCAACATGAAAACAAGAAAGCAATAAAAAATAAAATAAAAGAGAGACATAAGTAAAGAGAGAAGAAAAAACAAGAACAAAGCAACCAGTCTTTTTCAAGGTAAAAACAGTAGACCAGCCATGGGAGAGAAAGGGCGGTCTAAAATCATCGAAATTGCACGTGTAAAATTTAGAGAGAAAGAGAGTCCTTGCTCAGGATATCAGGCACTTGTCTCTCTTGGCGCGCGACTCCTCGGGCTTATCGGCCGCGCCGTTGGCTTTTCTTCGCGAGGACAAGGGCGTGCCGAGGTTCGATCGGGACGACGCCTCGGACTCGGAGCCCGAATTCTTGCGCAGCCGGATGCTAAAGGTCTTGCGTAAATCCGACCTGCTGGAGCGAGCCGGTGGCACGGGAGTCGACGGCTGCGAGGCGGATCGGCTCGGCGCTCGCGGCGAGGGCTCCGGGGTCTTGGGACGGTAGTCGAGCCGCGCGCTCAGTCGCTCCGGGCGCGACAGCTCGTTCAGCCGCACCGGCGAGATCTCGCTCTGCTGCACTCGGATCCGGTGGATCGGGCTCTTGACTAGGCTTGGATTCGGCTGATCGCTGACGTAGCGTCGCGGAGACGGAGAGCGAGCCTGGTAAGTCGACGGCTCGTTCATGAAGCGACTGGGTGATGGCGAGCGCCGGTGGTGAACAGCTGGCTCGTAGCGCCTTGGAGAGGGAGAGCGCGCCTGGTAAGCCGATGGCTCGCTGATGTATCGCCTTGGCGACGGGGAGCGATGCTGTACCGGTGGCTCGTAGCGCCTTGGAGATGGAGAACGATGCTGTACCGGTGGCTCGTAGCGCCTTGGTGATGGAGAGCGAGCCTGGTAAGTCGACGGCTCGTTCATAAAGCGACTAGGTGACGGCGAACGCCGATGGTGAACCGGTGGCTCGTAGCGCCTTGGTGATGGAGAACGTGTACTGTAGGCTGGTGTCTCGCTGATGTACCTCCGCGGCGAGGGGGAGCGATGCTCTATCGGTGACTCGTAGCGCCTCGGAGACGGAGAGCGCGGATGGTAGGCCGTTGGCGGTTTCGGCGAGAGCGACTCGCTTGGAACTTTCACGGAGTCGCCGTTTATCGATTTGCTTGGCTGATTTTCGCAACTCGACAGCTTCCTGCTCGGCTTTTCCGGAGAGGCTTGTGAAGGGCTTGGCGCTTGTTTGCCGGCCAGCGCTGAAGTTTGATTAACGGCTTTGTTGGGCCTAACTTCGGACACTTGCAAGACGTTGTACGACGGCTCTTCGGAAGTTATGAGAACTTTGTTCCTCGCAATTTCGGCGGGCATTTCGGAGATTTGAAGTTTGACTTTGGTTACTGGATCCTTTGGAGTTATTAAAGTTTCGGTCTCGACTATTTCCGAAACGACTTTGGGAGTCTGTATGATTGCACTGTCGCTTGTAACTTTGCTCTTTTCTTGCTCCTTCAAAGTCGATAAAATTTTACTTTTCAGTATCTCCAGGTCTGACAAATGCTTCGAAGCTTTTCCATCAACGTTAGCTTTGATTATTCCATTGCTTTCATTTAATTTTTCACTTTTATTATTGTTATTTGGTAGCTCGTCGATTGAAGTTTCCAAGAGTTTACCATTTACTGTAATTATTTTTTCGTGTTCTTCCGTCGGCTTTTCGACGTTGTTTACAGATTCAGTAAGATTCTCCGCATTACCCGTGCTCTTTGGTAAAGTAAACAAAGTATAACCATTCGTTAGATGCTTCTCCTCCATTTCTTCGATGTCAATTGTATTACGCGTTAATTCTTGAGCTTCATCCTCCAGCAAAATCTCATCGCCCACATTGTTACTTTCTATTTCAATGATTTCATCATCGATCGCATCGACTTCGGTACCAGAAGTCTCCGAGACGTCCGAGTCGTCGAGATCGATTTTCACCACAGGATCATTAAACACGTTTACTTCAAAGCTCGGCAACTGCTCAATCACGTCCACCGATTCAAGCATCTCCATATTAGTCTTATTCTGTTTTTCAATTTCGTCGAATTCCCTTTCGATATCGTCGATCTCCAAATCGTCGTCGGCAAGTGCATCAAGTATGTCCACCTCCACCGTACCGTCGTCCACTTTCTTAACATTTTTCTTGCTTCGCTTCTCTACCTTCTCATCGGCTTCGATTTTGCTTTCAAAGCTCGATCCAGCGAAGTACTTCAATATGTCCTTCTTCTCCACTTTCTCGTTAAGCTTCGGCTTAACATTGAGCTCGACCACCTTGACCGTCTCCTCGTGCTGTTCTTTGTTCATCGATTCTTGCTTCGCCAATGTCTTCTTTTCGCACTGTTCTTCCTTCTTGCCGAAGAATCTGCTCATTTGAAGCTTAGCCGATTCAACGGCTAGGGGTTTGAGCGCCTCCATCGCTTCGGCCTCGGCACGATTGCGCGCCTTTCTCTGTCTCAACTCGTGCAGCAGGATGTCAAAAGAAGTCGGCGTGTCGTTCTGAGGCTCCGTCTGCGTCGGTGACTTTTCCTTCGGCACCGCCAGTCTCGAGCTCTCGATCATCGGATGATGATCGGGCGGCCTCTCGTTAGTGGGTGTTGGTGCCGTCACCATCAATACCGGTCCATCACCGTCGGCCTTGTTTGGCCTCTGCTCGACCGAGAGCCAAGTTGTTTCGGGGCTGGGTAGACGCACACTGAGGTGTCCACGTCCAACGTCCTCGATGTGCGTCAGATCCTCGAGCGAGGCGAAGGACAAGTTGTCCGACATGAGAGACGATCGCGAGGAGCATCGACTAAGCTTTGGCGAACTGGAGAGCAAATCTGGTAATAGAGTGCCGGCGTGGTCGTTGGATCCTACTGGCACGGGCTCCGAGCGCGGCTGGCTGCCCGACTCGCCGGATTGACTGGGAATCGCGTCGGGCAGCAAGCTCGGACTGTCGCTCCTGTCCTGGAAATCGGGCTCGCCCATTGGCGCGGTTATCTCGATACGCGTTACGTGTGAATTATTCGTTTTATCGGCGACGCCGTTCGCCGCGACAATGACCGGGCTCGTTTTAACGCTCGCTACATCGACGCTCGCGGCTAACGCGGTGTTCTCGCAATTAGTAGACGCGCTAGGGGTTTGAGAGTGTTTCACCTCGGTCTCGGAGCCGGTCTCGGTGTCGGAGACCCGCGGCGGCACCTGCAGCCAGACCTCCTGCTTACGAAGCTCCCGTGCTCGCGCGTCGTCCTCGTCCTCCGTCGCTGTCTGGCTATCTTCCTCTGGAATTTTAAAAAATACGACGACGACGACGCTTTTAGTGTTGGACCGTTCTGTTTCAACTTTCCATTAATGGCGATAGCTGGCTATCATTACCGGTGCTCGTGTAATCGTCGCTCGAGTCCTCGTATTCGTTGCTGCCCGTGTCAGAGTTGGCAGCTGCCGGATGCGGATGCGAGTACCGAAGCGTCCAGTTCTTGGCCAGTTCCAACGTACCCTCTGTTGTCAAAGGCTGATCGATAGCCTCCTCGAAGACCTCGTTGTCGTCATCTGAATCGCTGGGAAATTTAAACGCATCATTTATCAATAATGTTTCCCAAAATACGTTATTATAATGAATAAAAGCCAACAAGGCTTACCTCATATCGGAGATGTCGTCGCTCGAGCCCATCTCAGCAGCAGAGGGTCCGAAGTTACGGTCCGTCCACTCGTCTTCGTCCATGATGCTCAGCGCCTCCTCTGCATCCGAAATGCCGGCGAGGTTTTCGAACTCGATTCTCTCGGGCGTCTGGCCGCGATCGAGCAGATCCAGGCCCGATATACCTTCCACTGACAATTTGTTCTAAAAATAAAACGCACGGCTCGTCATACGCCCGACAAACGTTTATAAACGAAACAACCCGTTTTTCCTCTCTCGAAAAACTCCCACCTTATCCGGAGACTTGATATTGTTCGATGCTTGGGGTATATTTTCCTTGCTGGCGAGCGGAGTCTTCTTCTTATCGATCCTGCCTTTCATGGTGCCAGGCAAGCCAAAGTGCTGGGTGCAATAGAACCTGCCGCCATTCTTGTCCCGGTCGAACGTGTGATTACCTGGAAGCAGAGAAGTGGCACGCGTCTCAATTGCACGTCGTCACTCACCGGCCGAGGCTATTCTCGGAGCTTGGATATTATGTAAGCTCTGGCTAAATCGAGCCGGAGGGCTCACCGATACGCAGCGACGTCGAGCAGTACTCGCAGCGGAAGCAGCCACGATGGAAGGACTTGCCCTCGGCGGTAAGCCGCTCCATCACGTAGACGCGCTTCTCGCAGAAGTGACAGGTCTCCGAGCCGCCCTGGGCTGGCAGCGTCAGAGCAGCCTTCGAGTTCTGCAAGTTCACAGGTTACATTTATCTTGCGCTTTCTGCCATTGTCGAGTTTCGGTGTTGTAGTTAGAAAGCAAGCGGTGCACAAGCGAATTCGTTAAGGAAGAGACAGTGATTTTATGGAATACTTAATGCTATCTACGGTTTAATTTAATCGTTTTACATATAATTATATGATTGTTAGAATTTAAAGTGTAACATAACAATTGGTAAGTTAATAAAACTTGAGAATATCATGTTAGCTGTGTGTTTATTTTGTGCACTAGATTTGATGAATTCTGGTGTTAAATTTATTAAACGGTTAGTAAGACCAAAAAGCAGGTAATAAATTTGTATTAGTTACAATATAACTACGTACTAAAAGAATTATTTAATATTACCATAGCAGGTGAAAGAGTAATGAAAAATTTAGGGGCAGTCCAGCTTCGATAAATAAAGTATGTTGAAAACGAGAGCAAGGGTACGTTTACTTTATTTATTGTGGGTAATCTATTGGCAAACTAGAGGCTTTTAGGCGCGTGTACATATTTATAAGATAGTCCAATCTTTTTTTTCCATTTATTTGTTTTATTATCAATACTGTACAATAAATTTTCAATTTTTTTTCTTACAGGAATTCATTACACAGTAACACTCACGCGTTAACTTTTTCTTTTTCTTTTTTTTATTTTCAACGAGTAAAAGATTCAAAACAACACACCCTCGATGATAAAAACGTGATTAAAAGCTTACACTTTCTATTCTAGAAAAGCAAAATAACAAATAAATGTCATCAATGATTAAAAAAAAATGTTCACGTTCTACAGCTACTGAGCTTGCACAGTGATATTAAAGCTTTTAGTATATGTATTCAATAAAAATAAAAAAAACAACTCGAAACATTGTTTATGGATACAGTAAACAACAGTTCTACACATTAAGAAGAAGAAAGAAGTTTCTAAATAGAAAAAAGAATTATTGTTAAACTACGAGGCCTAAGCTTTATCTGTGATCTTCCTGAGAACTCGTATACCAACCACCGCAAGCAGTAATCAAACCGACAAACTTTCAAAGCAACGATTATGTATGCATGTTTATATATAAAAAAAAGACAAATGAAAATGATTAAAAGCACTTGCGCATAAGAGAAAGAGAGATAGAAAAAGTGAGAGAGAGAGAGAGACGCGCGTGGCGTATATATAAATATAGTGAGGCTAGAGCGAGGCGTAGCAAACGCAGTACGGTGCGGCGGTGATGCGATCTTTCTCCCGCTGCAACTGCCAAAGAATAATTACCGATCTCTGGACCTTGGGGCCTTGCTCGGACGCCCCGGCAGCCTCCTGATTCTTGCTGGCGAACTGCTCGGCCATCGCCGAGACCTTGTTGTGCCCGAGGGCGCCGCCCTCGCGTATTTTGCGATCGATGCTGCGCAGCGTGCTGTCGATCTCCGCGTACTTGCTGTCCGTCTCCGAGGGCTCGCGTCCCTTCTTCTCCATTTTCGTTTGCCGGGCTAGGAACTGATTGCAACAATGGCCAAAACGTTATTTCAATTGGGCTTGATTATTTAATTTTTGCTTAGGCAAATTCGACGGGTCAATTGGACGAACCTGCTCGCGGCTCCACTTTGGCACTCGCTCGACCTTGTCGTGACGAACGGCCCGGCTCATTTTGCTTTCTTCGATTTTCTTTTCGATTTCTTTGACGTTCCAGTCGGTTTTCTCGATTTTACCTGCGAACGGATACAACAGGATTAGGATATCAAAGTGAAACGATTTTTTATATAAATCTTAATTTTTTTTTAATTTTAAATTACCAATAGCCCGCAGTAAATCTTTGGGTTTCTTCTCGGTAGCCGCGGTACCTTTGAGCTTCTCCTCGATATTCTTTATTCTTCCGGAGAAGCCTTCGTCTATGCTGCTCCGTCGATGACCCGCATGCATTTTCGGTTCACGATCCTGCAAAACGTAAGGTTTAGCTGTAAATTTTTTCAATAATCAACGATATCGGGATCAAACCAGTATTAAATTTAAATAAAACAACGAAATAGCATAAAAACATCCGATTATTACATGTTAAAAAAAAATTTTTTTTAAAAAACGTCAAAATATTTGGTAAGCTGTAAAACGATGAGTAATTGTTATGATGTATGAAGTATATATCAGCAGGCATCGAATGAAAATGCTGGAATTAATTGCTCACACACGACTAACACATTCATATTAAATAAAAAAAAAAACGCTTTGATTCTCATAATCGGCAAATGTTACATGTTCATCATGGCACGTAAGCGTGAAAACCCTTCAAAAAATCAATCAAAAGGTAATCCGAAAGAAAACCAGTTGATCGAGATGCTTCTAGACTTCCTTCAGCTTGCCTGCACAATGCAAACAATCCAACAAACGTCAAACGAACAAACGCAGATAAAACTTTATAGTTAGAGCTTGCACATATGTTAGAAATAAGGCAGAGACCATCAAGGTCCCTCTCCCGCATAAAAATCGCTTGGTTAATCAAGGGGGCTTATAGCTGCAGCTGCACACAGTGTATCTCAAAAAAAGTAAAGGGGGTAGTCTGTATCAGTCGAGAGGCTCTCGCTAGATGAGACATCGTCAGCGCTCTCTGCAAAGAGGGGGTGGGGGTGGGTGGGGGGGAGCTTACGGGATAGAGGATTTTCTGCTCGAGATCTTTGACGCGGTCCTTGAAGTCGGGCGCAGTCTGGCGGTAGAGGAATATCGAGTAGTCCTCGAACGGCTCGTCCTTCTCGCGCTTGGCGTTAGCCTGGAGCATCTGCATGCTCTTGTAGAACTGCTCGGTCTGGCGCTTGCGCTGGTACTGCCGACGCAGCATGCGCTCCAGCCTATTCTTCTCGATGTTCTGCAGCCGCTCCATACGCTCCTCCTGCATAGAGTACCCAGTACCCCAGCACATACAGTATCACCGTACAAGCGTTTTGTTTTTTTTTTTTTATTGCATTTTGTTTTATTTTTGGGCTTGTTTTTGGTTTTGCTGGTTATTTAGCAGCTTTTGCGTTTATTTTTCAAGAGGGGAATTTTTAACGAGTTGCCTTTTTTCGTTTGGTCTTGTCGACCCTATTGTTTCTTTATTTTTTTTAGTTTTTGTATTATGTGCAAACTGAGTTGAAGTAAAATTTTTTGTGTTAAGATATTAAATATATATGTATGCATAGAAAAAAACAAGATCGTTAATGTTAATTTTTAATGTAGTCGATTCTATATCGGCGCGCATATCCTCGTGCGCGTTCGTGAACTCGTCAGATCATTTCACTGGACACAAAGTTTTTAACTCGTATTCGTATGTATAAATCATGCAAGCTTGAGAACACAAAAACTTTTACTGTATAACATTCTCTCGAGTCGTTCCGAGAAATCAAGATCAGTACTCATTAATTTATGCTCGACGTGTGCACACACATAATCAGAATAGTAACGTAACCGATATCAATTCCTTGCGAATTTCATACCGACATATATTAATGGTTAAGTAATTTATAATGAGAGTAATTTCATTTTTGTTTCTTTTTTGTAACATACGTCTTTATGTATATATATATATGCATATTAAAAATAAAGTATTATACATCGATTGATTTGTTAAAAGTAATGATGAGCTTAACTCGCTACAGAGTTTCAGAATCGATCGGTCCCTCTTTCTCTCGCTTAGAGTAACGATGCGGTAGCTCCGACGGTCGTGCACAAAGTCAATAACAATAGTCCACGAAAAATGAGGGAGAGCATAGCGTGCCACTTTGACTGAGGAGCAAATGACATAAATCGATATCATTCATCTCCTATTTTCCTGCATGATGCGATAGTCTCTACACCGACTACATTCCGTCATCTATATTAATTTAATAGAGGTGGGCTTTAGCTCGGCCGGTAATAATCTTGACTAATTATAAACACCGTGGCACCCGAGTAATCCGAATTATTCGAAAATTTGCGAAATTAAACAAGATATCGTTTTCTCGAGTACCACGGCAAACACTACACAACTACCCAAAAAAACATCATCAAGGATTCCTAGATAACGCCATCCCACCTCCGTCAAAAAATGAAAAATAAAAAAACGACGAGTGCTTTAACAAAAATAAAAAAATGAAGGATTACAGTTTGAAATGTGCAACTCACCACAGTAGCGCCCATCTTCTCGTTACTACGCCGCTTCCGGGCATGTCGGCGTATCGTGTCGGTCTTCTTATCCCCAACGAACGGCAGATTTTCATTGACATGCCGAGATCTGCGTGTTCTCGTTGCCGTGCCGTCCTGCTGTTGCTGTTGCTGCTGCTGTTTGGCGATGCGACCGATCAGCTGGGCTTGACGCTCAGCCGAGAGTTCGCTCAGCTTCTGTGAAAGCGAAGGCCGATCTTCGATCTCTGGTTCCTGCAGAGCAAATAATGGGCGAATTAGCGAAGGAGTCAATGGGAAAAACCGACGACTGCGTTACTACTCACCAACTTCGGGTGCTTAATATGTGGTATTTCTCCACGAAACGCCTCGTAAATCTGGGTGAGGTAGGAGAACATGGTGAGCTTGTCGGGCACATCGCACTGGGCCATCTCCTCGCCGTTCATGATCGGAGGTATGCCCAGCTCCTTCTCGAGGATGTCGAAGACCAGCTGATTGTTGCTCACGGGATCGTCCTTCTTCAGCGTGTGGAAGTCGATGAGATCGGGCCGGTAGCGGTGTATTATAGCGGCTATGGCTAAGCCGCTCTTGAAGGACGCGCCCATGTCGTGGATGCGCACGCCGTCGTAGAGGGCGACCTGCCGCTGCAGCCAGTGCAGCAGCGTGTCCGGATGAACCTGCGAGTCTGCGATTACGCGTTGTTATTAATTTCACCGTTAATAATTGGGCATAATGCTCGATCGAGAATGCGACTCACCTCTTCTCCGTCTCTTCTTCGGCAAATCGATGGCCGTCTGGACGGGGACCAGTTTGAATGTTTCCGGATCGTCGGTGTCGAGCAGGCTTCGCACTTGTATCGAAGTTACGCAGCGCACGTTCAGATTCGGATACCTGAGAGCAACCCAATTAACAAATCAGAAACGAAAATCATTTGGTAAAACGTTCTTCTCGCGCGAACAAACCTCGTGTGGGGATCCAAAGTGTAGGCCGCGTAGTCCCTATTGAGGTTCTCGGGTGTCGTCTGACCGAGCAGCCTGTAAATGGACTCGCGCTCGGCAATGACCTCGAGCGGGGTGAGGGCGTTGCCCCAGCCCTTGATAGCCCAGCAGGCGTCTAGAGAGCTCAAAAATCCGCGCGCGCAGCCCGATCCCGTTGGCCAGAACGGCTGTAAAAAAGAAAACAAACAAACCACTCATATAAACACACACGCGCGCCTCTGGTCATCCTCCAACAGAATTTAGAGAAACTTGCACGGACCTCGAGGAGGCTATCGCCAACGAGTATCATGAGTAGCCGATGTCCCCTGCGCTCGATCACCCTGCTAGCGTTCTCAGCGGCGTACATGGAGGTGAAGTCGAACATGGCGACGTCGGGCTGCCCGTAATGATTCACCGCGAACTCCATGTCCATCATCTGGTACTCGGTTGAGAATTCGGCTGCCTCGCGGGCGTACTGCATCAGGGCCTCCCTGTCGACGTTCTCCTTGGCCAGGAGCTTCGCCGTGTCCGGATGATCCTGCAGTATCACGCCCTTGTCGATCAGGCTGTGCTTCTTCGCCGTCATGACGAAGTAGTGCGTCTCGTCCTTGTAATAGACTATGTTCTCGAGGTCGATGCCCGTCTCGGAGTAGAGCTCCTTGAAGAACTTCTGGTTGAAGATGAACGCGACGCCGCTTATCTCCTCGACCCTCGCCTCTGCCTCGGTCCGCTTGTTGATGAAGTTGGCGGTTATGGCGATTGCCAGCTTGCCCCGGAACTCCTTGCGCTTGAAGCCCTCGAGGGTGTTGCGCTTGCCGTCAGCGCCGATTAGCACGTCGAACTCGTATTGGGAGACTGGATGATCGGCAGGTGTCGTTCTCGCTCGCCAGCCGATTTCTTCATCGAATACAATGGCCAATGTTAAATTTCTTTATTATTACTTTTTAGGCTTGCAGCTAATTATTCTTGGCAAGGGTCGAAAGGGTCGGTCGGATTTAGAGTGGCATTGTTGGGCTATGGAAGCGACTCGTCATGAATAATCCCCCCCCCCTCCTTCAAGCTCAGACAATAGACAGAATGAAGAGGGAAATGAAAGGAAGGAGTGCGGCACTTGTGGATAAAAAGAAAGAAATATATTGAAAAACTCACTGCCGCCTTCTTGATTCTCGGGCGGCGACACCAGCGCCTCGAAGCTCACGTTCTCGTGGAACTCGACGCCCAGTAGGAGGGCGACTTTGAGCAGTATGCACTGGAGCTGGCGTATGCTTATGTGATCGATCGAGCCGGCGCAAAATTTGCCGAAGAACTTCTTGGCCCCGAGGGCGCGCAGGTCCTGGATGACGAACGGCCAGAGATGCAGCACGTTGTTCCTCGACATTCGGTCTCTCTTCTCCACCACGACGACCTTGGCGCCGAGTAATTGGGCCTCGATCGCCGAGCGCATGCCGCACGGTCCGCCTCCGATTATCAGCACCTGGTTTTATAATCGTTCAGTAAATGAATAACCAACAAAAACAAAAAATACCATCGGCGATTGACGTTTTTAAAAATGTCTCTTGCTCTCGACTGTTCGTGCGGCTTCTTAATTATCGCGATTAAGAAAGAAAAAAAAGAAGGTACAGTCCCTCTGTCTCGGCTTCACCGAACTTTCGCTCCGGTGTAATTTTCAGGGGAACTACTTGCGGGGGCCGGCCTGAATTCCAACTATTCCTTAACTACCTCGGTTAAATTGATTAACGCGACGACGTCGACGCTGGTGGTCGCCGGCGTAGAAAACCCGTCGAGAATTTAATTTACCAGGCGCACGCGTGCATTAGCCCTCCGAATATGCCCAACGAGACATATGTAGCTAATCGAGAGAATTGATGCCGATATAGGCATATATGCTCACCCTGGTATTGAGACAGGCCTTGCCGCGATTGTAGCACTTGTGATTGGCGCGCTGATCGAACTTCTTCCACAGTGCCTGTGCCTTCCATGATCTCAGCTTCGACTTGAGCTTCGGATAGAACTGATGAAAGTGGGTAGGCTTGATCTTGAGCAGATCGCAGAGATGGCGAAAGTGACCGAGGATGGACTTGAGGGTAGTCGCGTTGCAGAACTGATCGAACACCTCGCCGGCCAGCGCCACCTCGGGCGAGGCCATCTGCTTGCGGCTCAGCTGGTGATGATCCATTGTTGATAGCAACCCCTTTGGGAGTTGGCCAGAGCCTCTTTTTATTGATCCTCCTCCGCCCCCTCGGATCTCCTACGCGGCGAGCTCCGCTTCGGCTGCTACTTCGGCTCCTACTGGCGACGCTTCAGTCTCTCGCATTACCTGCAGGCAAAACAAGAGGGTTTGATTATAAATGGCATTCGGGATTCATCTTAGTTTTGTCGTTGTTTGTCAGAGAAGATGGAAAAACAGAGCTCGGTGGAAAAGTGTTATCGTCCTATCGAGCAGTGGCTTATAAAAAGTAAACAAAAAATAAAAAGCCGCGTTGAAAATACCGGGATACGAGGCTAATGAACAGGTTCGTTAAAAACATCGCCGTCGATCCATCGCTTATGCAACCCCCAGCGAGGGCAGACACACCGACACGCGCATGGTGTCGAGGAGAGATAACGACAATCAATCTTCGCAACGGCGCAATAAACCTGTCGCGCTCGTACTCCCTCGACGTCCATCAATTCTTTGCCCTCCGTCCATACACCACCCATATCGCGGATATAACCAGGCCCACATAGACCTCTCCTCCGGCGGCCCCTAATTGCATCCTCGCGGTCCACTTAGCTCTCGCGTAAAACCGCGGTCTGGCTCCACTTGCGGGATGGTCGTAAAGTCACACACGTCTCGCCAAGTCCACAGCGCCTCGGATGGTTTATACAGCGCGATTATACGCCGACAAGCACCTCCCCCCCCTGGAGAAATGGTAAACGCGACGTTTATAAAGACGCTTGAAATACATATTCCCCGGCTCCCTGGTTTTCGGCCACTGACACTCTCTCCCCCTCTCACGCGGCCTACATTCGAGCGTTACTATAGTGGCAGAGTAGCCACTTGCAAGCTCTGTATAAGCCGGTTCAGTCCCACCCAGCTGCTGCGGGGTAAACAGAGTCTGTCTCTCCCTTGCGACCCGTATGATTCGGCGAGATAGCCGACGAAAATAGCACGGCGTATATCGATTCATAAGCAGCCTTAATTAGCTCATAAGAGAAAGAGAGAGAGAGAGAGAGCAGACGAGGGTTATAGGCCAGTGGGAGAAAGAGGGACGACCGACCGGCCGGCGGCGACACCGAAAATAGCGCGTCGTCGGTTAATTCGAGGGCCCCGCTCTCTACTGCGCGTTTTTCACGAGCCGCTGTAAGAGAGATGGACCTCGCTTTCCTCCCCCCCCCCCTTGGAGAGGTGAAGAGGGCAGAGCGGGGAGCAGGCTCGCTAAATACGGCGTTGTGAATGTGCGCGGCGACATGCTCGCCGAGATACTGGACCCTCCTCCGTTCGCGATCTCGTAATTCGAAGCTCAAAGGGAGAGAAAACAGGTTGAGCCGGGGGGATTTCGAGATCTTGCGATTCGTAAGGGGGTTGTTATGACGATTATTTTCCTTCTATTTTTTTTCTAATGGCTTGGTTTTTTTTTAATTATATCTCCTGCGCATATAATATTTCGCGATTTTGATTTATTCGTAATATTCGAATAATGTTATTTTTTTTCTCGAAATTTTCGCGAGATCAGAAATAAACGACCTTAACGTCGAAGCAAGTTATAATATAACGAACACGGAAGCGTACATTAATAAATTAACAAATCGTGTGATTTGCCGAGGAGGCGAAGGGGAGAACGGAATAGTTGCTCTCCGAAAATAAAATTAACCGCCAGCTCTTCGCGTTAGACACTGAAATATCATCAGCAACGACATATTAATTTGATCAAATTTTATCAGACATATTTATATATTTACGCAAAACCATCACGGCCGAGAGGCGGGCATGGCCGGTTGAACGGGCTGCTATTTTAAACCTCATAATGAATAATAAAGCCGCGTCAAAGCTCCTTGATTTACGCGACGAGGCTCGAAAAATAAAAAAATTAAAAAAAAATATAACAGAGACGGATAGCGCCTTACGGTAACGACGATTCCAGGCTCTCGCGTGCCGAATATCAAACGCCGATTGTACAGACAGCCTCGTGCCCGCACGTTTCGCCGTGGCGCGCGATCGCGCGCCGATTACCAAACGAGTCCCCAAATCGTTTCCAGCCGATCGTCCCCCCCCCCCCCCCGCGCGTCCCTCTCACCCTTTTATCGCCCTAAATGGCGATGCTCGTGATAAAGCCAATATCCTGTCGGCGTCGTTTAACATCGGCTAATTTATTTTGGCAAGAACGACTACTCGCGTCTTCGTTTCAAGCGATTCTATCGTGGTGTATAACGTTTGTATACGGAGGGAGAGAGAGAGAGAGAGAAAGAGAAAAAGTCGTGTGTGGCGTACAGTGCGCGCTTATGGCTTTCTAACGAGCGATAATGCTCGGAGCGCTTTATTGGGGGAAGTGGTACGCCGGTTACACCTTCGCGCTCCACATCTCCTCTTTCTTTTCGTTTCGACTGAATAATTGTCAATTCGCACGTTTTAGTTGTTTTATTGAAAATCCTACGGTCGCGCGAAACAAAACCTCGCCAGCTCGATAAACCTATTGTGGAACGCAGTATCGTTGTATACGAGTAATTAAGTTGCTAAGCTCGGCAGTACAGCAAGATCGTTAGATTTCCATCGAGAGAGAGAGAGAGAGAGAGAGATCAAAGCTTTTCCTGCAGTGCTCATAGGGTCGCAGTCGGAAGGTATAAGGTATACAAAGGAGAGCCAGAGCGAGCGCGTCGACGCGCGAGACTTGGCAGTTGGCACACATGAAATAATCTGCGAGTCGCGCGAGGAGGAGAGCCGGTTCTTTGAACTCCCCCTCCCGTCGCCCCCGCGCGCACAGCCTAATAGTTTTGTAGGTTAGTCCGAGAGCTGCCGGACTGCCGCTGCTGCCTGCACATGTCCAAGAGAGAGAGAGAGAGAGACAGAGAAAGCGCGTGTGCCGGCACCGGCGCGCTAAGTACACGTCGACACACCGGCTTTTAACGAGAAGTAAAGCAAAGACAGAGGCAGAGAGGCTTGTGCGCGCGTGTGTGTGTGTGTGCGTCTGGCTGGAAAATTGGTTTGTCGTTCGCGAACTAAGTGACCGTTGAGAGATGTATCTGCAGCAAAGGGAGAGAGCGCGCGAGAGAGGGTCGGGGCTTCACCTATATACGCGTGTCTTACTCTTCTTCGTCTTCTTGGCTTCGGCTCCGTACGTCACCCCCCCCCCCCCGACGTCGCAGATGGATTGTGTTTTTCTTGGCCTGGCGTATATACAACTCTTTCTACCAACGACGTAGTTTGTCTCACCATTCTTTTTCTACCATTGCCATGCAAAACTCCATTAAAAGTATTATTGCACGCTTGGTGGGAGAGTCCCCCGGAGGAAAAAGGGGGGCAAATAAAATTACCTTCGAACGGAGAGCAAAGCCGAGGGGCAACGGAAAACAAAGAGGCAGGGTAAAAAAGCAGCTCGTTGAAGGTAGAGGGGTATGGGGAGCGAAAGCTCGCGATAAAAGCGCGGGAGAGGGTCGTGATTCCCTCTCTCTCTCTCTCTAGAAGAAGGAGGAGCTTTGCCAGTCCTTTTAAGCTCAACGTTATTTTCTCCTCTCCCTCGGCTATATCGCGCCACTCTCGCTGCCCTGTTCTCGCGGTGGGCAAAGTTTTAAATGCATTTGGAATCTACTTTTATAGTAAAGCACGCCGAGCCGCACTCTAGGCTGCTGGAAAGGGGGAATACACGTTTGGCGAATTGCGCGGTAGACTGGATTTTTACGCCCTCCACTCGTTTTTTTTTTCCTTTTGCCTCGACTTTCGGGCTCGCGTTAATTACCGCGAAAGAGTCGGAGATTACGAAGCTTGATCGGTGCGTGTGGCGTCTATGGGGAACGTTTGAGATCTGCTTATTTTTTTCCCCCTCTTTTAATTAAAAGGGGACCGGCGTTGATGTTGACGCGCGCGCGCGCCCGCGAGGATAGATATAGAAAATAACATCGTACCTCACGTCGTCGTCGTGTCGACGGCGTTTCCCCAATGATTTGTAGGTTTTGGAGAATTTTTCAAAATACGCCCGAACAAAATAGAGCCATGCGCCGATGAAAATGTTGTCATAAAAATACATATATATTCGGAGCGGAGCTATATTACAAACGAAATAATTTAGCCGGCTGACGTCAATCGTCGGGGGGAATATAAGCTTACGATTTTTTTTTTCAACGTGAAGAAGGGCCGAGAGAGAGAGAGCTTTAGAGCGCGCTATACGTCAGTCACGTAACTGGGTAAGGGGTTTAGGTTAAAGATACTATTAGAAGTCAGCAGCGCAGTTGTGCAACTTGGGCCCCTCTCTCGCACACACAGACACACACACACTTAGCCGAGGATCGCTCGGGGTTTTTTGGAGGCGAGCCACGTCGCGTACAGGTCCATTGTTCTCCTCGCGTTCGAACAATGCCAAACACTCGTGAACTTGCTACGTTCTGGAGGGAGAGAGAGAGGGGAGGGAGACGAACGGACGCATTTCGAGCGATCGATCGTGCAGGGACTGACTTTAATTGATTTATCGATGGAGAAAAGAAGCTCGACGGCAATCGCTGAAAGCTTCGACTTCTTTTTTTTTTTCGTCCGGTTTTTCCGGTAGAGAACTGACCGTCTCGCTCGAGCACCTATAGATATACACGTATGCGTCTTATGGGTGGGATTGAGTGCCGCGAAGATGGATTGAGCTATTACACCGAGTGATTTTGATTTGATGCTTGATATACGAGCCGAGCTTATCTGCTTGCTGAGAGTGTTGTTGAGCTTTGATAATCGTTTTAAATATGTGTTATTGATCTAGAGAGTCTCTCTAGATACTAAGTGGATCTATTTCTAAACAGCCTAGCCGCGGCTGAAAAAATATATTGGCGTTATTTTTATATTCGGAGATATACGACAGACAAGGCTAGCGGCGCTCCGAGGTCAACGTGATCTAGATTGTACGGCGGCGGGGGGAGGGGATAGAGGGGCAAAAAAGAATCGCGTAAGAAAATGGACTTGTTACGTTATCGACGTTGGCCCGAGCATCGGACGATTGCTATGTGGATGCAATCGTTTGTTATTGTTCGCCGATGAATTCGATAGTCGAACCCTTTGCAGGCGCGCAATCGATTGAAATTCGAGGCGCTTTTATTGAACGGCGAGTTATTCATCGAGCGAGTCACGCAAATGAGTCAGGATGCTGATATTTTTTCCGAGACTTTAGCGAAATTAATAGTCTAAGAAGTGCAAATTGTCCGAGTGATTAGTGCGCTAAAGTTTTAAAGCGAGACAAAAAGAATCGACTCAGGGCGTATACAAATAATGCAGCTGGAGATTAATGATAGCTGGAAAAGTACAATGGAAATCGGGAAACGTAAGCCATTTCAATTGACTCGTTGAAAATGTTTACAGCTGCACAAAAACTACGCGGATAATCGAGAGTCGTCCTTTCTCTGAGGCAAAGACCACTCGTCAGCCGGAAAATCGCATATTATGCGTTTTCTGCGTAGTGACATTCACAAAAAAAAAAGAAGAAAAAAAAACGATAACCTTTTTGGACGGGGAACAATACAGGTAAGGGTCGAACGCGACGAAAAAAATGACGATTTCCGCAAATTACGCAGGTTGTAGCGAGACAGAGGGAGAGAGAGAGGGAAGGATAGTCCAGAGTCATTGTCTCCCTTTCCATTTGTCCACGCGCGAGCACACTCACATATTCCGGTCGTTAGAGCAAATTGTCGATGTCGAGAGAAGTAGGGGTAACCGTTCCGCTGCAGCTCCCTCTCTTTCGAGTGCCGCTCTTCAAGCTACTTTTCCACATTAGGCCAGAGCGCTGCTCGTCTTTTTCTCCAAAGCAGATTATTCTGCTCGCGTTTTTCTTTTTTTGTATTTCCTACTCCGCACACGGTTTTCACTTTGATGGAAATTTAACAGGCTAAGCCGAGCGTTAAATTTTTCTAAAATCCCCCGTTATATACGATTAAGAAATACTACCCATTAAATCGCAGCCATCAAACCGTCAAGCAATCAAGCGCGTTAAACTCCGCCGTGTAAAGCAAACGCCAGCAATGCTCGCCGTACATAAACTAAAAAGCTCTCACAATCGCATCGGCATCGTTAGACCTCGAGCACATATATACCTTCCATCCTCCTCCAAAAAAAAAAAGAGCAGCGAGAAGAGCGCGAAGAAGACGCTCTCCCGGCGTCATTCCCACGCGCTAGTGTACGCCCACGCGTCCTCCTCCCCCCCCCCCTTTGCCGCCGGTCGACAATGAGCCGCGTTTTCACGCTCTCGCGGAAACGAGAGGCAGCCGGAAGAGCCGGCGCTGCTGCTGATGCTATACACAGCGCAGCGTAAGGGCCGACTCGAAATACGCAGCGGCAGGTTGTGTAACGAACGCTAGTGCTGAGCTCGCATTTCAGCTCTTTTTATAAGTCCCGCTTGTTCTCCTCCTCCTGCTCCTCCTCATCACCCTATCCCAAGTCGTCGGCGTCATCGTCATGCGTTTGTCGCGTTCTCGAAATTCGCGGCTTAGAGAGCTTGCGCTCCCCCCCCCCCCCAACTCCGTCGGCGATAATTGCGAGGACCTTCGGGAGGATGTACAAGGTGTTTGAGTGATAAAAAAATTTAATTGTTACGGTAGTTGTTGACGATAATAAAAAAAAAAGCTCTAATCGTGTAAGTTGAAAAATCGATGAAATCCGACATGCTCTCCGAGACACGATAATAATTAAACGAAATAGATGAAGATCTCGATCTACGATAACAAGGCAGATTACGGTAACTGTAATAGACAGCTAATTCAATTAGCCGTGTCGGTTACATAATTAAAACCCATCAAATCAAATTATCACTTACAATTTTCAATTAGCGCATCATTTGCCGAAGCCTTTACCGTACCCCCGTCTCTTGATAAATCAATTCAAAAGTAACTTTTATATTAGCCTCGAAAGATAAAAAAAAAATCCAAACGAAAAATGAATCATGCTTCCGAAAAAAATAAAATAAAACAACACAATCACAAACGACTACATCCAATGTGTATTCTCCACCCACACAAAAATTCCGTGTCTTCCACTCCCACGCGCAGAATTTGTTTCTCTTTCTCTCTTTGAAAAATCAACAAGCGCATCCGAAAAACTCTAGTAAGCCGAGATAGAGTCTAATATACCTCCTCGTCGCAGTACGCCAGTCCACTGTACGGCGGCGGTGCAATTAAAGTAGTCCCTTATAATATGACAGCTCAACTCGTTATTACCATCAAGCCGTAAATCTACGGTAATCGCGCCGAGTCGCATGTTAGGCAGGCCCCGAGCCCAATAGCACACAGAGAGGACCACGCGCGCACTACACAACAGCCGCGCGTACGATATATAATAAACGAGGCACGCCAACGATTGGCTCTCCGATGAAAAGCACAGGCACAAGTCGCGCGACGACAAAGCCGGAGAACGTGTGAGAAGGCGCAGCGAGGACTGGAGACGCTTAGCCCGAGAGCGCGCTCTGTTCCCCTTTGCCCACACTCTCGGCCCACCACCTCTCTCTATCTCTCTCTTTCTTTATTCCGAAGACAGAAAGAGATCGAGCGAGCCTCAACTCTCGGCTATAAATAGGGGCGCGAAGTGGGCAACCGAGATGCAATCCGGTGCGGCACGCGCCTACCCGAACTAGAACGGCCTGCTGCTGCTACTACTGGCGGCGCTTCGTCGCGCGCACGTACACCCTCTTTACAGCTTCATATTTCATCACAACTGAGGGGTGGAAAACAAGAGGTCAATCCTGAAAGAACAAGGAAAAATCGTGCAGCGATTAAAGCCCCGGGATAATCGTCAATTTTCACGTCTACGAGAGGAGGAACGAGACTCGCCTCTCTCTCTCTCTCTCCGGGCAATTTATCCGACTACTTAGCACACCCGCACAAAGCAGCAGCCAGGCGACAAAGAGCCGTAACGAGAGGGAATTGGATCGTCCGGCCGTAGACACTCGTTCGACGCGCTGTGTCTCTCTCTCTCTCTCTCTCTCTCTCTCTCTCTCTCTCTCTCTCTCTCTCTCTCTCTCTCTCTACTGGCTTAAGGGTAGAGGGGGATATTGCCGATCTTCGTCCTTCATCGATTCGACGGAGGGTAAGGAGCAAAAAAAGAGGGGAGAAGGCAGAGGTCGAGAGCGCAAGGGCGCCGGTTTTATTGCTCCCGATAGGAGAGAGAGAGAGAGAGGTGTGCGTGCGGCTGGCATGTGCGCCGTTTCTCATCGGGCTTCTAAGCAATAGTTTCGAGGCGAGCAATCACGCGGAAAAGTAATAATCGATTGCGTTCTGTTGAGAATGGCACAGGCTGCGGGGGAGAGAGAGAACGACATGGCAAAGGAGCGTGTAACCGATGGGCTCGAGCTTATGGGACTGCTGCTGGTGATTGATGTAAGCTGGAGGAATTTACGAATTTGATTTGTTCGTTGCTGACTCTTGTTTGCACGGCCTGATGATGGTGTTTTGAATTTTGAATTTATGAGACGGAGTGTGGATGGACGAAAGCTAAGAGCGTGACGTTAAGTTTGTACGCAGGAAAATCCGAACTGTCTTGCGTATCGAGAAATTTTACCTCTAGCAATCGAGTAGATCTTCCTCGGATTTTCACTATTGAACATCGCGGAATTGAAGAACCAGTTGCTTACGGGCGATACGTGCGCTCGAAAGCAGATGCGTCTCGTTCGTTTGGACGAAAGGAGAGGAAAAAAAAAAGATAGATAAGGTGAAATCACATTCCGAGGACTGCGAAAGTCTCTCTCGGCGAGCGTCTTTTAGCTTTTTTTTCCCCCTGACATCGGAATATATTCCTCCTTTTCTTACTTTTATTACACCCGTTGGATATTTCACGTCCGCGCTCGCCGGAGAAAATGCTTTATCGAATACAAATCGACCGGAACGTTCGTTCTGAAAACTTGGACTGGTTTTACGTCTTTGAAATTGATTGTAAACGTTGAGAGAGAGAGAGAGAAACATTACTTACAATTCGAAAAAGTGATTCTACGTAATTGAATTCTAAAAGATCGCAAGATTCCTACCGAGAAAGCATCGAGTCCCCTTAACGATAATGTCTCAATACCAAGACTCGATTGACAAAACATTTCAAGCCTCGACAATTACGAAAAAAATAAATAACGTCTCATCCTCGTTTACCATCGATAATAAAAAAAGTCCACCAAATCTACCTCAAAATCACGTTAATCTTCGAAATGTAATAAAACTCTATTTCCGCGGTCGGTTCGCCAACTTTATAAATGTTTACGCGACGACGACGGCTCACCTGTGGTGTGCGGGCGCGTCTCTCTCTCTCTCTCTCTCTCTCTCTCTCTCTCTCTCTCTCTCTGTTTATTGTTTTCTCGGATTCGCGTATAGCGGTGGGAGGGGGCGAACGTGTCTCAGCTGCCAAAATCTGGCCATTATATTCGTTGGATTTTCAGGTCAACGCACCGGCGTCTGTGTTTCGATGCTAAGACACGTAGACGCACACGCACACACACACACACACAGACGCTCTAAACGCGCTGAAAAGTTAATTGCGGAAAAAGTAAGCGCGTACACGAAGTGCTTGGCCGCTATGCGTTTTACGCCCGAGAGATGTTTCGAGACGCGCTGGACGCGTTATAAATTTGATTTAGCCAACGGGACACGCTGAGATAGCAATGAGGTCGTTTATCTCGAGAAATAAGAGCGCGTGCTCTATTTAGTCGGCCTCACCTCCTCCTCCCCCCCCTCTTTTTGATAGACACTTATATATTTTCTTTTTCTTTCGTTGCGGCGGCCTTTCTCAACCCCTTCGAGCTCTTCTCGATCTCTGTCTTACATAGCCAGCGGTTGGCTGTATTATAACGCATGACCGATGCACAGGCTTTAGACACACTCACCGAGAGTCTGTGTGTCATCAGTCGTCGGCTAATTATAGGATTACGAGAGACATCGCCTGATCCTCGCTAACGTTGGTAGAGCCTTGCAACTCTTTTCTCTCTCTCTCTCTCTCTCTCTCTCTCTCTCTCTCTCTCTTTCTTCTCTTAATGTTCTTTAGTTACACCCGATTGGTACTTCTTTTATTTATCAATCGGGTTACAGTTCAATACGTTCACGCTATTGATTTTTGAAGCTGCGAGGGTTTTTCGAGTTCGAAACCAAATAACAAAAAACGGTTATAATAATGGCGTAGAGGCTGTTGGAAAATAAAGTTGAGTAAAAATGGTAAAGGAAAGGATGAAAATTTCCGCGAAGCGTATATCTAATCTTATCCCGTTTTCCAATCACGTAGATTCAATTACAACGATGCAAGCAGGCAGATTACGGTGCGCTAGAGAAAAGCAGCTCTCGGACGAGGGGGGGGGGGAGATTCAATAACAATATCAATACTCGAGATAAGACGCCCCTACCGATAGCACATATCCCTCAATGAATCATAAAGACTTTTTTTTTAAACCTGCACGCTCGAGCCTAAACCTTTAAAAAAAAAAAAAAAACAACGTGACTTGTGGATATCGATAGGAGTCTTTGTAATTAATAGCCTTGGCAAAAGAGAGACGAAAGGCCGTGATGCGCAGGGGCTATTGGCACACAAAAAAAACGTGCTTTCCAGGGAGAAAAGAGAGCGTAGAGGGGAAGAAAAAGTGTATCGCTTTAAACGCAGGTGCGCACACGAAGCCTCGAAGAATTTCTCTCGAGTGTGTATGGTATACCGAGAGAGAGAGAGAGAGAGAGAGGGAGAGAGCAGCACGCACGAGAGTATGCGTGTCTTGATATAGACGCAGCCTGCATTTCTCGAGAGAGCCCCCGGCCTCTTCTTGTTCTGTCCGCACGCTTGGACTGCGGACTTGGTTTATTGTTGGCCTGCAACTATTCTCTCTTTTCTTTTCTTTTCTTTTTGCGTCGGTTTAGAGGAGAGCGAGACTTTTAGATCGGAATCGGAGGACTGCGATTGATGTGTTGAATTTACGTTCGCTTTGCTAGAGCGCGTTTAATTAAATAACGAGGGGCGAAGAAAAAAAAGTTTGCTTGATGTTTATTTCGGCGCTGACTATCCTGCGGGATTTGTTTTGAAGAAATCGAAAGGGATATGATTAATTTAAGAGGTTCAGTTCAAAAAGTTTAGCCGTTATAACCGAGAGGGAATATCGAAGTAGTAACAGACGTACGTGGTCGGACTTCTTAGCGTACGCGAATATTCGAAAATTCTCTCTCCATAAGATACTTTCCGAGGTTCGATGTTAACGAGTAAAAGCCATTTCTCTCTTTTTCCAGCGCAGGAACTTTCTATCGAAATCGACAAAATCGCAAATTCAATGAAAACAAGAAAATCCAATCGTCTAAGGGAAATAAAGAAGAAAAATAAAGTAAAGTCACCGGGAAAAATTTAGTTCTCGGTACACGAGCTGATACCAAATTAAATTCGTATTAACCCGGTGACAAAGTTCCATTCGCGCCGGGCTCGATTTTAAACGCCTAAAACGTCGTCCCAGTATACGTGACGACAAAAGTCGGCGCATTTACGAATTCACAACGCGTCGGGGGGCCAGCCACTTGAAACGCGACCTTGATGCTGTACGGATTTTCGTTTGTATAAAGGGAGGCGCGCGAGCGAGAGAGACTTTGGAACTCCTTTATTTTGGATAGCCGAGAGCTGCCTAAATATAAGATTAACCGCGTTTACGCGGCTTTATAATGCAGCGGGTTCGGGCATGATATTCGTGTCTGCCGGTCGCACTGGGGAGCTGTACATCGGCCTCTCACGTGCGCCAAATGTGCATTCGAACTTTTATAAGCGCGCGGCCTGCATTTTTATTTCATCCTCGTTCTCGGTCAACGTCTTCGAATCCGTTTGAATTATAATAAAAAATAAACGACCGACAGGGTGTATAAGATTTAATTTTCAGGCCTACTTGTAACGCACTTGACTTGGACAGGTGTCGATCGTAAATGAGCATAAACGTCCTACCGGCTATTAAGATCGCCATTCGAACGTCGATGGCTTACAGGCGAGCCGTTAATTGTCGAGGGATTTACGAGTAGCGCAGTCTCGGGTCATTAATTCCCGCGAATCCGAGGAGGCCTTTGCTGGTCAAAACGTGGAAGAAGAGAATTAGCGCTTATGGCGCGCTTTTGTGCGCAGGAAAGTACTCGTCTTCCGCTCTCTTATGGCCTCGCAGAGAATATACCGCGAGAGAAAGCCGATGCCTTAACCGATCTTTTGCTTTATCGAGAGATGAAAGGTTCGTCTTTGTTTTTTTGGAGATTCACCAAACGGATGCTTTAAGATTGTTTGCGAGGTTAATTAGCGGAAAAATTGACTTTTTTTGTGCGCATTTATGTTGGCGTGTTTACTTAATGGTATAATACAAGGATAACGACTTACAGAGTCTGTTGGATCGATGACTGGCGCAAATCATCTGGAACAAGGGAAAACAGAATAAATATCGTTAGAAGTATGTTTTTTTATATGTATATATAGTCGAGGCTTTTAATACAATTTATCGTCTAAATTTATATCTGTGTATTCCAGGTATCATTTTAATCGCTTACAAATAGCGCGCACAAGCGCAGCACACACAGACTGCTCGCTCTATTTCCAATTTTTTTTCCTCGTAGGATTTTTCTCTCTTAACTTAAATAAGCGTGAAGATGAAGATAGAGCTCGCTTTAATGCCGTTTAATTGCAAATACCAGCGAAACAATACTTTCTTTCAGGAAAAACGTAAGTTTTAGATTCCGTCGGCTCTTTTTTTTTTATCGGCATACTTTCCAATGTTCCTTATACAAATTGCAAAGATAGTTTTAAATAGAAGGCTGGAAGGCAATTAAAAAGAAAATTGCGCGTCTCGAGAAAAAGCATAATGCTTTAATTGTTATTCATAGTCGCCGACCTTAATTTCCAGCATGTAGGAGACGATCTCCAACGATATTTACCAAAATGGTCAATGCCAATTTGGTTCTATTTTTCTTATTTATCTTTTTTTGTGCGCCAAAGTTTCTCGCGCGAGACTGAGCGTAAAACTTTCGAGTCACCTAATGCCTAATGCAGGCACTCGAATTTACGAGACTTTCTAAATTAAATATTTCCGCGTTAACATTTAATAACCAACCTACAAAAAAAAAATGATAAAGGACGCATTTAGCCTATTCTAGAAATAAAAAAAAAAAAGAAGCCAGCGCGGCAGATCAATTTGTCAAGCTTGGCATTACTATTTTTAACGGGCTTTTCAATTACATAAAACGTCCCAATTGAGCGGCCGACGAGCACGCGAGAGAGACGGCCGATGTAAAACGCGACTTGCGCAAAATCCGTCATTTGCGCACGCTCAATTATACCGCAGAGAGGAGAGCCCAATGAAAACGAGTGTGTGTTGTGTGCCGTAATTGAGGCCCTACCCTTCCCCGGCTGTGTTTACTTTTCTTTTTCTTCAATTTCATTTGAAGAGACTGAGCGAAAACCGCAACCGTTAGGCTTTCCAACGATTAGCCGGGAATTTTGGTTTACGTATATAAAAAAGAAAAGACGAACCGTTGCTCGGTTTGCAATCGCGTGTATTCCCTTTCCCCCCCCCCCCCAAGTCAGGTTGGTTTTTCGATGCAAAAGCCGGCGCCGCCATTGGGGCGAGACGCTTCCGTGTCGGCAATGCGTTCATACACTTTTCTGGGTTATCCGTATGGTCGTTTGAAATAATAGCATTACAGGCCGCGAGACGGTGAGTCTCGCTGAATGAGCCGCGCAATAACGCGAAAAGCCGAGTTATATCCGTCGTCTGGAATAGTGCGTTCATTATATAAAACTCGAGCGCGTCATTACGCGCGCGCGCGTGCGATATGAATTAATTCGTTTTACAAACGCTAAAAGCTCGCGTTCGAGAGGGCTCTCGACAACGTTTCGAGTGCAAGAGATAAATAAACGCTCGCGTTCCGTACGACCTAGCCTCTCCTTTAACTCGAAACTTCGTTACGTAAGAGAACAATCCTAAACTTACTCCCTAAAAAGCTTCCACCGAATACTCAGGCTGTCCGTTTACAGTCCATTAACCTCGCGCTCTCTATCGGTGGAGAAACAAAAGGAAGAGAGAAGAAAAAAAAATGAAGAGATAGAGAGCGGTGCGGCAATTTCTTCCGCAAACAGCGTGTATTAAAGTCTGTGTGGCCGGGCAAACGGGAAAGACCCCCGTCATCAGATTTGCCCAGAGGGTCGTTGAAAAGCTCGGCTTTCCACCGCTTTCCACGCGTGCACGGGGTAGGAGAGACGTTTGGTCTTTGAGAGGTCGTTAAACGCTCTCTTATGTGTGCGCGGAAGACTCTCGCGATCGCGAATTAACCCCGCTGAAAAGAGGCTCGCTTGTTTGCGAAGACGGGGGGGGGGGACTTGTTGGGGCTATAATTTAGAACAGCTCGCTTTTCCACCCGGCGATAGCGAAAAGACGGAGTAGGCAGGCAAGAAAGCTTCGTCGTTTCTTTATTTCTCGCGGGCGTTTCGCGAAATCGATATTAGGCGTTTGTATATAGCAAGCCCCTCCGACACGCCATCCTTTTTTTTCTCTCTCTTTTTTTTTAAGGTCGATGTCGTGGGACTTTGCGCCAAAGGAGGTTTTTGCCTGGGGAGTAGCTTTTGTTTTTCTTTACGTTTGTTTATTTACACTCTTTTCTTGTTCAATTTGTTCGGCCGGGGCGAGAATTTCACGGAGCTGCGACAGCTTAACTTAATTGAATTAATATTCGTGTTATCCGATGACTTTAAGAGCTTCCCGACGACGTACCTGCTGATTTTTCTATTTTTTTTTTTTTTTCATAAATAATGCAAGAAGTAAACTTTTGCTAAAGAGGTCATTTACTGATCACATTTATATTCTTATTAACAGTACAGAGTATCCTAAAACTTTCAAAATATGCACCTCCTCGTAGATTTATATAATCAATCGATGCACACGAAAGAGCTCCACGCTCGTACAAGAAAAGAGGCAGAGTCGAAGCAATAAAAAAAATCGTTTTTCTTCCCAACCCGACAATTTTCTTTTCAGCAGAGTCTCGCGCGTTAGCCCATGCCTCGGATATATCTCAAGAGGGAAAATTCTAGTCCGAAAGTAGCAACACACAAGCCGTCGTCGTCATCGTCTTGGTCGCTATACCATCAGCTTAGCCTCTGCTCTCTGGCAACATTTACCCAACGCGAATTTCAGGATCGATACACATCCGCCGGGAATAGCTCTATCTCTCGAGTAATACGAGAGCAGTTGCAGTATAGCATTCGATCTTATTGCCATCGAAGACTCTCTTCTTTTCCAAGCACAAAGCGAGCGAGTCGGTCGTCATTCTCTTCGTAGCAGACCAGATCGCGAAGGAAAAAAAAAACAGATTAGCCGGTGTTAAGCTGAGCGTATAGCGCAAAGACGAGCAGAGGGCCGAATCGGCGGCCGATTAATTGGAATTTACGACGCTGGCAATTAGGGAGAAGTTCGAGCTGCGCTCGTAAAAGCCGCTGTAAATGATAAATCGCGGACACTTCCGAGCTCTCGGCTAATTAATAATAAAACCAACAGCGAGTTGCCGAGGGCGTGTGTAGAGCTGGAAAGATCGTGTAATGAGGCCGGGGGAGTAGCGTGTATATATCGTGCCCGGCTGTTGCCAGCGAGACGCGCTGAGCAGGTGAGATAAGAAAGGGACGATGATGATACACCAAGAGCGATCGGCCTGTACTCTTGCGCGCTTTTACGTAATTGCGCGTAATTTCGCGCTGGTCTATTCAGCGCTTTTCCTTCAGCCGGTTAGCCGCGCGTTTTTATTTTTCTTATATTATTTTGTGTAAGACGGTGTTGAGCTTAAGGTGGTCGATTATCGATGCCGTGGCAGTCGCGATGACAAAGACGAAGACGCTGGCTACGCGGGACTTAATTGAGATTGCGCCTGAGTCATCCGCTCCTTCTTCGCTCTTTCTCTCTCACTGGTCTCGCGACTCTAGAGCCGTTTTATATCGCTCCGCGTCGCTTTATGCTCGATAAATAATATCGTCGCTCTCTAACACACCGAGAGATTCTCTTTCATTTGGCCGTTTGCGCGTTAAATCAGCTGTTATGTGCTTTATGCGCGCTTATATATAAATTTGACGTCCTACCGCATATTTCCATAATTCAAATTCCTTTTATAACTTATGGAAAATTTTCTCTCTCTCTCTCTCTCTCTCTCTCTCTCTAGATTCAACCTCATATTTCGTGTGACTGAAAGTTTTTCACGTGTACGGCATAATGTATACACGCGCGGTCTCGAGACTTAAATCGCGCGGTCAATTAAAATTCCCCGCACGAAAATTCAGCGGGTGTCTCGCGGACGAAACGACTACTCTCTCTCTCTCTCCCTCTGCTTGTCTCGTATAAATGGCATTTTTCGAAAAACCAGAATCACCGAGGATAGCTTGCTCTCCATTCTCAAACGACCGATACGAGGCGAACGAGCTCTCTCGCGCTTTTTGGAGCCAGGAAAGTAGATCAGGCCGTTTAAAAAATTAAGCCTCGCTGGCGCAAGGCAGAGCTCGTTTTCAAGACCGGCATTACAACGACTGACTGGCCGCTTATTAAATTTTGTCGCTATTAAACACGCTTATACACACACACATACACACGCGCTATCATTCGCGTATATATAATTACAAAGCTTCTCGCTTGCCTACGCGATAACGATAATAGCCGTCGCGGACGAGAAGTCACATTAACGGGAAGTCAGCCAAAATCAACGGAGAACAAAGGCCGTCAAGTTGCTGAAAAACTGTCTCTCTCTCTCTCTCTCTCTCTCTCTCTCTCTCTCTCTCTCTCTCTCTCTCTCTCTCTCGTGCTTCCAATAACGTTTGCTGCGAATTCCTGATATATCCAAAAGAAGGGAGGGGGGATTACAATAGAAGCGGCGCCTCGACGTCGACCCCCTCGATTCGGCTGACGTCAGCATCGTATAGCAAGGACAAAAAGCCTCTCTTTATCTCTCGTTTATACACACTCCCGCGGGAGGTCCTGGCTCCGTGCAAGTACACAGACGGGGTGTCGGCCCTTGCACTCTCCCCTCTCCCCTTGGCTGACTAAACTCGCAGTGGAATTTATACGAGCTATAACGTCGGGCTCGTAAAGGAAGCGTTACCGAGGATGAAGCTGTATATAATTTTTCGGCCTGCGCGTACGTGTATAGATGCGCTTAAGGAAATGCCCAACGTTTACGGGTTATAAATGTCTCTTGAGAGCGCGATGTTATCCCGATATATATATAAATTCGAGAATATTATGTACATGTCTGGCTGCTGGCATACAAGCTTCTTTGTGCCGCGAGAGAGATAAAAAGAAAGCTCTCGTTGGCTATATAGAGAGAGAGAGAACATCCCCCTCGCTCTACTCTCCGTGTATACGCGTATCGATTGCCTCGTGCCGAGAGCACGACGCTATACAGCGGTTGAAGGGTCGTCACGCGATCCCGAGCTGTGTCCGCCTGCGCCCCGCAGCCCCACCTTCTGCGCGAGCTTTGTGTATTCCTTTTCTTGCGCTTATATTATACGTTGAGGCGCTTTGTCTGTCGCTCTCGCGGAATTTAAACGGACTGCGTTTTTGTGCGTCACCAAGGTGACTGAAAGAGAGAGATTATTTTTGGTTCGTTTTGTTAATGGGCATAGAGCGTCGGAGCAAGTGCAGATACATATCACTAGTAGCACAATGGAGCGCTTTGATGTTTGATTTCGGCTTTGCCTTGCGACTCGTACGAATGATCCATTTTTCTCGGGTTGTTTTCGGACACACACGAGAGGAGGGAAACAGTGAGAGATTCGAAGGTGTTTGCGGATAAGAGTGCCGGGGATTTTATTGAAAATTTTGAAATTCAGAGGACCGGATCGAATGGTTTCATTAGAGAAAGCGATAAGAGACTTTCCGAGCCGATAAGCTGTATAACCGATAAGCATCGGTTTTAATCTTTTTTTTTTCCTCCGTTTCCTCTGCATTTACGGCATTTCTTTCTATTTACACACGCATAGCTATGGAAGTCAAACCGTATTCATTTCCGCCGTTGACACTCGTCCCGCGAGATCGCGGCTATATCAACTGAGAAATTAATCGTTAGAGAGGCCAGTGTACGCGTGAAAGCGCTCAGAGAAACTTATTTATCGACGTATATCCGCGGCTTAGCCAGCGGCGCGCGCAAAAAACCTAAGGAAAGAAATGGAAATAGCGGAGGTTAGAATAACACGCGCCGAGAGAGAGAGAGAGAGAGAGAAAGAGAGAGAGAGAGAGAGAGAGAGAGAGAGAGAGAGAGAGAGAGGAGAAAATGAAGAAAATGAAAAGTGCACATTCCGCCTGTAGATAGATATACATTTCTCTCTCTCTCTCTAGCGTGTATATATACCTAGAGATCGTTAAGCCGTGATGCACAATGGGCGACGAAGAGAGAGAGAGAGAGAGAGAGAGAGAGAGAGAGAGAGAGCGAGTGCGACATGTCTCCGGTTAATTAGAAGCGTTTGCGCGTATATATATGCAAAGGCACGCGTATACGCGCGTCTCTGCGTATATAGCCCCGCCTCATCACGGCGTACATGCGGATATGTACAACAGAGCGAGCGTATGTAAGGGAGAGCGTAGGTGACTGCGCGCGTGTTGCGTCCGAGAGTCAACGAACCGCGTCTCTCTAGTTCTCCCTATGCGACGTCGGACGCCCGGTTATTGTGCAGCATGTGTCTCTACGCAGCTACTGCCTGGGCTTATAGCTGCGTCCGAGGCTTTTACATTTTCCGCTGTACGTTTGCGGATTCTCGTTACGGACGATCCGTATAGGTGAATCCCCGGCCGTTAAATTCGTAATATCCATCTCGCTTCTTTTCCAAACTTTCTAGACATCATCATCGCCACCAGAGCATTTTCACTCTTTTTATAACACGCCAAAGTCTTCAGCGCGTGCCTCGGCATATATAGACGATCGTCGTGGTATTACGAGGGAAGGCCAACGAGCGTCTGAGTAGGTGAGACACATAAGGGTGTATTATCAACAGTAGCGGCGTACGTCTCGTGTTATGCGTGTACTATCGGTGTGTATATATATATATATGAAATTAACGGCTCATTGAGCGGCCGCGCGCATAGCAGCCGCAAGCCGGTATCAAGAGCCGTCCCGCATGCTCATGTTGTAGCGGGGGGGGGGGGCGAGGAGTAACTCGCGAGTGCCTGCGCCCTGCGCGATCTCTCGCTGCTTAGAGATTAGAGATGATTCAGTAGCGGCACCGCTTATCCATTACCTCTTGTATTATAGCTGTATCCAGGGAGTACCGTAACGCTTTGGATCGTACCAACGCGCGGCTACCGTATATCAATTAACCCTCTTCTTTCTCCCTCTATTTTCGCTTCGGCTCATTCTGTATTTTATCGCTTTTTTTGTTTAAATATGTTGCAGTACTAAGGATAGAATAGAAACGAATATATCTCGCTCTCTCTCTTTGTAGGATGATATATAGACAATTAGACGTTGCGCAACGATAATCCGATAGTCCAAGGTAAAGAAGTCCAATGCACAGCTGGAAAATGTAGGCGTTTAAATACGCGTTTCTTGAATTTAGCTCGATAGCAGCAGCAGCAGCAGAAGCGCAGCTCTATCATAATTGCACTAATTGTTTACGCTCGTATTATAACGCACAGGCAGCCGAGCCGTCGAAGAGGAGTACACGCTTGAGCTGGATATCGTCCTAAGCTTATCTTGGGCACGTATCAAGCGCGGTGGGGGGGGAGGGGGCTGCTTGATTCGATAAATTAGCATCGCTAAAGCGAAACGAGCTAATGCAGCTCTTCAGCTAACGAGAGAGTATACATTACACGGCCAGCGGCCTTTCTCGACGGCTGTAGAGGGGGGGGGGACGACCGCGGCGATATTGAAATGCGCGCTGCGGAGCGCTGTTGAATCGATGAGCCTTCGCGAATTCCAGCTGAAACTACTCCAAATATGGGAGCCTTGCCAATATAGCCGCCGAGGTGGGCTTTCGTGATCCCCCGAGCCGCAGCAGACGCCGACGACGACGTCACTTCTCTCTCTCTCTGCACCCGGCGCCGTTTGCTACCTTTCCCCCCCCCCCTCTTTCTCTATACACACGCGTATTACCCGTCGCGCATGTATACCTTCGGCTTTAAGCTTCTGGGAAATTAATGAGCGCGCGGTTTTATATCGTTCTCTCTACCCTCACACTCCTGTCCACCTATAGCCCCTCGCCAGAGTGGCTACAAATTGCCGTGTTTATAATATTCGCGTTATTAATTGATTTACGAACGCACCGGGCTCCCCCCCCCCGCCCCGACCCCTCTGTGTTTTTCCTCCGCGTTTAATTAGTCTTATTTAATTCGTTACAATGTCCCCCACACACACACACCACCCTCCGCCAAATGTCATTAGTCTCGAATAATTGGCCATTACGAGAGCCGCGACGGAAACAACGCGCGAGATATACGATTCTCGTTATAAAAATATTGCTCGGCGATATATTTTTAATCCTACTAAAGGGGTGTCGAGTGATTCTTCCGAAAATTTTCAAAATTTTCGAAATATACAGAACGCTCGTGGCGATGTGTCAAGCGAGAAGGAGAGAGCGATAATCGTTACGCGGGGAAAGAGGGCGTTTACCTTTGGGACGTGCGAAGAAGAGAAGGTCCGCGTGTCGCGCGGGCTGTGAGAGGGGCTTCGATCGCGCTAGACACAAAATCGTTGGGCATTAGAGCGCAATTTGGTCGTAACGAGAAACCAGGCGGTGGATTATGTTACCGCGCTCGCCTCCTTCCCCCACAGCGTAGACAGAGCCTTGATCGTCCGCCCTTATGTAACCTTCTTTCGAGGCTGTTTTTTTCCGCGTGTGTGTGTGTGTGTGTGACACCGAGGTCTTTGCGCGGTGGAGCTTCGCTTTTCCTGCCAGTAGAGCCTCTTTTATTTTTTCCCAGGCAACGCGCGATGACGCCTAATATGCACGGTAGTCGTTGATGGAATAATGGTAGAGCAGACGACGAGATTGATAGCGCGTGCTCTTTTCGAGAGATACGGCTGTATACACAGTGGCTGTCGGGCGCGGGAATTAGCATTTTTTGTTTTTAAATGGCACGTTCGGGCCTATAGGAAGTCCTTGCGTTGGAGGTTATTTATGTTCGCTGCGTTTTGGAAATAATAAATTTCTCGAACTGGAATTTTTAATGGAGAGCTGTCTTACCTATGCTCTTATAAGAACTTAGAACTCTCGGCCAAAGAATCGAAATAATCTAATCGACAGCGATATCGAAATTACACGTTTGTTTTTAAATAATCAAACGTTTGCATGAATTAGCCGAAAATAAAGGATATACCATTCTCGTCACAGCCAGCCCCGTCGGAGCACATAAATTCAAGCCATTTTCGGTGGCGTTCAAAATTCATGCGCCAAACTGCCGACACATCCCACACACGCAGGCACAGGCGCGCGTTTATAAAGCCGGACGAGGCCGCGCACTCTATTGAGGCTCGAACCCGATGAAATTTTGAATATCTCATTAACGCGAATCGCGGCGCAGAGGCGTATAGCAATATACATATATATCGTATGGCACTGCCGGCGTATATATGGCGGGGCGAGCGCTTCTGACTCACCAATAACGCTCTCGATGAATATTGGATGTCGTTGTACATAATCGTCATCTCTCATTGTCGCCTGCGTATTTCGCGCCGATTAATTCTCCAGAGCTTCGACTCTACACCGCACACCTTTACTCGTAATACAAACTCGTACATTTATCGTTGTTTTTTTTCCCTTCTTTTTTATCAATACGTCTGCTCTTAGTAAGGATTATAGCGACGGAGAAGAATAGAAGCAAGAAAATTTGGAAGACAATCAAGTCTCGGAGTAGCAGTCAGCTGTCGGAATAGTATAACAAGACGGATGAACGAGTGTTGACGAAGAATGCCTGCTCCGAAAGCCAAACTTTTTTCCATTCCCACTCTCGAGAAATTCACTGCGGGCAACCTCGACCGTTGCCACCCACACAGTCAACGACCCTCCCCACACAAACACATGGAGAAAAGGCCATCGATGTGACCTGTTAAGAGCCTTGACTGCAAATCGCGAACAGGAGGACTCGCCAATGACGAGAAGTGTAGCAAGAGAGAGGGGCAGAGAAGAAGGACGTCGGTAATTGCGTCCGCGGAAGCTCATCGCGTGCCGTTGGAAACGCCGGGCTTTCTCCGAGGCGGATCGATATATCGGCCGATAGCCCGTCGGCGTCGATATGGACATCAGAAGCGTACGGCGCGGGATAATTAGAACGGCGTGGATGTGTAGACTGATGCCGAGGTATGTTGAGAGAGCAGCGAACTGGGGATGTATATGTATGTGTATGCGAACGACGACCTGTGATTTCGTGCCGCGTGGCTTTTCAACGCATGGAAAACGTTATATGTATCGAGAGAGATGGATTTGGATGTGGAGTTTTGGGGGGATAGAGTAATGTGGAATAAATAAAGGAAGATTCGAAAAGAAAGGCTTTCTCTTTTCATATCGATTAATGAAGCCTTTGTACAAAGGTGCTTTCAGCGGAAGAGAATACAATTGCGTTCGAAATAAGAAAAGAAAGAGAAACAACGTAACGTTTTCTAAAATAAGAAGCGGCGCGAGCATCCGCAAAAGATCACGAGAAGCCGCATTTAGGTAGCAGTTTAAAAATATCCATCATCGTCGACTCGCTACAGCTCTCGCGTCGGGAATATTTTAGCGAGATGATTTCAAATTAATCCCGACGCGCCTCTTGTAAATAACCTCGTCATGCGTATGACGAGGTTATTTACAAATTGATATTAGAATCGCGATTCTAATATCAATTTCGTCCTGCGCTTGATTCGCATTGCCGCGCCAGTGGTTAAAAATACCGTCCTAAAACAGTGTAGAAAAACGCTTGGCAAGCAAGTATCTCCTGCTATATTTTTCATCCTCTAATTTGTCCGCCTCCCTCCTTAAAAAAAAGTCTTGCCAAAAAAAAAAAAAAAATAAAAAAATAACACTCGTTCACAATCCAAAGGCCCGGTGCCAAACACAATCATTCGAGCCAGATATTAAAGTTTAAAGATCCGCACCGCATTATAAAAGTGTATCAGGCACACTTTGCGTTCATTCATCATCCAATGAAAGTAATAGCAGTCATCAGGTTAATAGCTTATCAAAAGCTCAGGCTGATTTAAATCGCGCTCAATCAGCGCAGCACTTCTTCGACCAATGGAGACGCTCTTACACCACGAGCAAGACACACACACACACATACACGACGTTGCATACAACGATGTTTGCGATGGAGAAAAGAAATATATCGATCAAAGGCGCCATTGAAATGAAATTACACACAGCGCGAGCGGGACAATATTCGCGCTCTTCGACTCGGCAATTTTCCGCTCGAACGGTGTTAATAAGCAATTCGCGTTTGCTAATCACGCGATGAGCAGCTCTCCCCACCTCTACCCACGTTGCTTCACCTATATCCATACAGCTTCGTTCCGACAGTTGTATATTTAGCCGGATGATTGCGCATTGTTCTGATTCAATTAGAAAAAAGAAGGAAAGACTCGCGCTTGGCTAATAGAATTGCCCGAGCTCTCCTTCCTATCGATTCGCGCGCGTCAACAACACCGGCCTGTGCGACGTATTCTTGTAATAAGACGTGTGAATTTGACGAAATGGAAATAGAAAACCACTCGTTACCCGGAAATTCTTGCGATTTTCTTTGGATTTGATTGTTTTATAAAAAAATAAAGCTTTAAAAGACGCACAAAAACTGCGAATCGTTTTTTCTTAGATGATAAAGTCGCAGACGCAGCGTGACTTTGAAGGTTCGACTCTTTCACGGACGCGTGAGTTTTGCATCCGTTTTTCTCGTTCGCCCGCGTGTCTTAATGTACGTGTATTCCCCGTCGATTCGACACACAGAGCCTTCGTCGGCGGCGTCGAAGCGGCGCTCTCGGCTGTAATCTAATAAAGCGGCTCGATCAATTCCCGCACGGACAAGCTCTCTAAACTCCAATCGATACATCAATTTTTTACAAGAAAAAAAAAAGATAAAAAAAAATAACGATTCCAAAGTAAACAGCGCGTCAGCGTATTCCAGGCCGGTTAAAATCAGGCCTCCTCCACGTCGTTATACATAGCAGTTGTGCAGAGGCACGTAAAATCGGGAGCGGCTCTCGGAAATAGGTATGGGAATTGGGACCGAGCGCGAGAGAGTTGGAAGTTTAGCGGTGACTTGGACAAACTCGTAAATCTGCGAGGAGCTAGACGGGGCGCGCTTATGCGTGTACTTACGCGTGCGGGGCGGCGTTTGCCGCGCGAGAGAGACGATCTAATAATAGAAAGCATTTCGGAAGCCGTTTGCGAAGCAGAAGACGAAAGAGGCCGCAGAGGGAGAGAGAGGGAGAGGGAGAGAGAGAGAGAGGTCGGAAGTGTATTCTGTCGCGCTTGCTCTGCATTCGCCCTGCGGATCAATATTGAATTTAGAATTTCAGCAATTTCGGCTGTGATGCAATAGCCGGCTAGGAAATGCTTTGGAAGCCTATTCGAAATTGTGGATCGCTTGTGTCCACGCTTTGGAGATATTCTACCTAATAGCGCAGGGAATAATAGAGGATAGCTAAATAGTACATGTGTGAAAGAAGGTATTATACAAGCTCGAGGATGAAAAGAAAAAAATAAGCCACATTTGAATACCCGGAAGCTCGTCAATCGCACGTGGATCGAGGTAAGAACGGTTATATTAGCATCTCGTGCGTATGTACACAACAAAAGGATCGCGAAGGAAGAGGATACGTCCATTCGTCCTTGCAGGTGATCCGGTGCACGTGTGCGAGTCGAGAGACACGTTGGAGACACAATGGCCGAGATGGCTGTTATAGATGAACTTTCGGCGACCGCGAGGGCCGAGGAAGGAGCCCCCCAAGCATTGCGGTCGGATAACATTGTCGTTTTGGGGAAAACGTCCATTGGGCGTGGATAATCGCCTGGTTTAAGGACACGAGGGTCTCTCTGGAAAAGCGTGTTTGGGTACAAGCACATTTTCCGAATGTATATCTAACATCGAAGATGTATCGCGCGTAAATGTAAAAATTTATTTTTGGTCGTCTACCCCACGCGACGTTTAGGGAGGAGGGAAGAAGAAAAAAAAAAGACGAAGTCTCTCTCGCTCGGCGAGTCTAAAAATAAGGAGGATCGATGTCGTCGCTGCGGGATGACGCTCCTCCTAGACGATGTGCCCACGGAGCTTCGTGGAGTTCATCTCCTTTAATTATTACGGAGAGAGTACACAAAGATGTAGCCGGACGTCAGCCCCCCCAGACAGCTGCTGCCGGCCGGTTGGGCTTTTCGGAAAGAAAGAGAGACCAGATGAGCCGAGAGAAACGAGGGGGCTCGGGTGTATGTAAAGAAAGAGGGACGTCGGGATAGGGGACGCTTGTTCTCCTCGTTGTTTGCGCTCTGTAGATTCGTGGCAGCTTGCTGCTGCTGCAGGGGGCCTAGGCTGTGTGCGACGTCTTTTTCTTTGCAAAATTTTTGCAACTATATTCTCGGACCTAGTTTCTTTTATAACATGTTGCGTCTCGCTTGAGATTTTAAAATTAACGAACGCTCGAGGATAATGCAGCTCCGCGAGGACAAAGGCGAAAATTTTTCGTTTCTTTTAATGAGGGAATACAAATCCAGTGGTGGTATAGGTATACGCTCTGCATACGTGTGCGTATGCGCGAAACACGCGATAATACTTACGCAATCGGCTCATATCGCGGGAAGATGATCGATCGCGCGGGAAAGAAAGAGAGCGAGAGAGAGAGGGAGAAAGTTTAAAAGGAGGAGTGTGTTGCAGCACACACACACACACACATAATACTTTCACTCGTCTCAAGCGTCGCTCGACAAGGCTCGGTTATGCAGCGCGCCTTTGTAACTCCCCCGCGGCGATGTTACTGCTGCTCGTCCCGCCGTGCCACACTCGCCATGGAAAAGCGAGACACACCTCTATGGGCATAAAAGACTCCCCGGTGCATATGGGGATCTAGTGTTACGCTATTGTGCGGGATTATGGAGACGCTTCGAGTAGATGAACTTTAGAGAGCTTGGGACTCGGAAGCTCGTTGTTGTTGTTGAAGAAGTTTTATTCGCTGCCCGAGACTTGATCTCATCGAGGTTTCCATGAAACTTGCCGGTGCCAAAAAAAAAAGAAAAGAAAAAAAAACAAGAAATTGTTGGTTGAGCTTGGGCTACTGAGGCGTGTAATAAAGAAAAGATACTTAGCGGCTGGGAAATGTAGAGCGTCACTTTCGCGACAAAGTCGGGCTCGCTCTCGTTCGATCGAGCGACGAGTATAAAAGTATCGTGGTTGGTACAGGAGGGGGGGGGTGATTATTCAGCCTCAGAACGTTGCTCGCGCCGAGGCTTTTTGGCGCGCGCATTAGCGGACAAAGCGGCTACACAAGCATATGAAACGCTCTCCTCTCTCTCTCTCTGGCAAGCAGCTGAAAATCGCCGGTGAATCATCAGCCGAAAGAGAGTATAAGCGCGATAGCCGGAAGTCTTACTGGCCACGCAAGAGAGAGAGAGAGAGAGAGAGAGAGAGAGAGAGAGAGAGAGAAAAGCGCGTCGAGGTCTTTTGCCTTTAGCGTAGGCGAGAGAGTGAGCCTCGGTGGAAAAATGATAAATCGTCCTCGCTATACGAAAACGAAGTTCTCGAATGTGAGTTCATGATTCAACCCGAAGCTCTGAACTATGCGCCCGTAGGTTATAAATAATACGAGTCGGCGGAAAAAGTTGATTAGAACGGATAGAGTTAGATGTTCGAAATGCAGCGGATGGGCAACGTTAGACTCCGTTTACGCGTACGCCGGGCCAATTCAGGCTCATTAAGAAGACACTCTCTACTCAATTCACGTTTCTAATCATCGCCCACGCGTAATACATTTCGACGTCAATAAACATCGGGCTTTATCGGAGTCGGTCGATTAAACGAATTTTTGACGGAACAGCCGAAAATCTCACAACAAGCGTCGTTTACGTCAACGTTGTATTACCTCGCTCGACAAGCCAATATAACAGCTGTTCTGGCCAAGAGGACGATAAAAAAAGAGAGGGAGAGAGAGAGAGAGAGAGAGAGAGAGAGAGAGAGAGAGAGGAAAAGGTCTCGCTCGTATAACAGGCGAAGGATACACGGGGGCCACGTCACACAGCGGACCATATCATACTTGATCTTTTTCGCTGACTCCCTTCTCCCCCTTCTTATATATATGACTAAACAGGCTCTCTCGATAGTCGTGACGGAATCTCCGCGACGTTTGTCCGTTGTCCTCGTCGTACAGCCCCAAGATCTATTTCAAACTCGAGATTCGTCGTTGAGATAAGCCCTAGGGCTATATACCTATAGGACTGTTTCTGTCGTCGACCCAAGAGAGAGAGAGAGAGAGAGAGAGAGAGAGAGAGAGAGAGAGAGAGAGAGAGAGCTCTCGGTATAAGCTACATGGACAATGCCGAAATCCGAGGCTCTCTGTCTCGGTCTAGCCCTCGTTTTAATAGGAGGACAAGGACTCGCTGATACACACACCTCTCCCCTCTCCCGCCTTCCTTCGTAAATGGCGCAATGTATATACGTATATCCCTGGGGCTTGATTCTGTAACTATAACGCGTGCGTTATGATGCCGTTCATATAAGCTTCTGCGCATGTGCAGAACCCAATTTTCGTTATGTATCGCGCGTTATAAGATGCGTTATAGTTACGGAATCAGACCCCTGGCTGAGCCTGTAAGCTTTCTTTCGCGCAAGCCCGTATATAGACGCGCGTGTGATAAAAGGCCAAGGGTGCTCGTCTCTCGCGCGAAATTAGGGATTTATTAAACCTCCGGGAATATAGGCAAGGCCGCTCTGCCTCTCCCCGGGGATCCTATAGGCCTCTTTTCCTTTTTGTTCTTATCAGCGATGAATTATATGACGGGAGAGGCTCACGTGACGCTCGGGCTGGTTGTCTCAACTCAGCCGTCGGAGAAAATTCGACGCTTGTCGGGCTTTCCGTGCGTGGCTAGATAATAGTATGGGAGAGGCTCAGCTGCTGGGGCAGGACTTGCTGTGTTTGCGTAATTAGCGCGGAGGTGGAACGATGGAAACACACGCCCGGAGAAATGTTTGTTTTGCACGGTATGGCCAAACGGGCAAGAGGAAGGGGCAGCTTTTTTATTTGTTCTAATTGTTCTAGTTGATTCTAGTTTGAATCGTATATTACGTAGAAAAAAAGCAAGACTCTCGTGTAATATTGCATAGATATCGAGCGTTTCGAGGAGAAAGAAAAATGATCGCGCATTGTTTTATTCGTGGACTTACGTGTGTCGAGAAAGAATAAGCGGCGCTGCACTTGCACTGCTCCGATTTGTTCTATATGTGTATGCATGTACTCACCTGTAACAGACAAAGAAATAAAGGATATTAGAGCTGCAAGCGTTAACGAGAAATATATATATATAAATTCGAATAATTCGCGTATAGCCGAGGGGTAGGATGGGGATTTTAAACGAGGTTATAAGGAGCAAAAATCAAAAAAAAAAAACAAAAAACAAACGGACGAGAGAAGCAACGTGAGAACGCGGCGAATCAACAATCGGGAATTTACGGACGTTCAACTTTGCAGCAGCAGCAGCAGCAACGGAGCAAAGAGTTGTAGCGACGTTGCAAACTGGAGCGCGAATAAAAAGAAGAAAAAAAAGTGTATCAGCCCGCATCGCGGGGGGCTCTATTGTGCGCCATTGGCGGAAGTGCAGCGTTGTTTTGGTGCCCGCTCGTATTTAGAAAGAATAACAAGCCGGAGATAGAGTTTGGGAGGGGAGGGGAGAGAGAGGCTGATAACGAGCTTAATTTTCTCCGGGTGATGCGCCACAAGAAAGGCGCCGTTGGGAAAGAAAAGCCAAGAGGCCAATCAGCGTCTACGGCTCTTTTTTTGTCTCTGGATTGGCGAATTATCGGGAGATCGAGAGAAACGTGACCGATTCGATGGATCTATCGTGTTTGAGGATGGAGGAACGTCGGCTTTTGAGGAGAAAATCATTTCCTTTTTCTTTTCATTTTCTCTCGATTAGCGATGTTTTTAGGAAACATCATGTACAATTGGCTTATCTTTCTGGAAAGGAAAACGGAGCTTTCTAATATTTTTAAAACTGACGAGAATAGAGTCACGTGGGAAGAATTGGCCGAGAGGCTGCTACTCGAGAATCACGTCTGATAAAGTCGACGAACCACATCACAGCCGTAGGTTCCCGATAGATTTCTAGTTTTGTAAAAATTGCACAACGAAAACTTTGTTTCTTTCAGAATTTTTACAAAACCGCGCGAGCTCGGAGCAGCAAAGTGAATCATAATATCGACTGCAGTAGCAGAGCGCCTCATGAATTAGCTCCGTACACGCCTCGTCGCGAGAAATCATCTATGAAAATAGAATGGATTGGCAATTTCTTGACCCGCAAAAATACATTGGCAACTAAATTGCGCGCAATCAATAGACTACCAATCAAAAAAAAAAAAAAAAAAGAAACTTCGACGCTCGAGCCTATTAAAAGAGACAGAGAGAAGAGTGGCAGCGTTGGTCCAATTAATTTTCACAAAACCCACATGCGCGCGCGTCGTCGTCAAGTGAGGCAGTCGACGCGCAATCTCGACGCCATATAAACCAGCCTTTCTCGCATACACACAGAGCCAGAGTCATAGTCGCGTAAAAGCTCAAGCATTTCGCTGCGCGGCGCGTCGTAAAATAATAAACAGGCGCGGCTGAGCTGCTAATCGGCAACGTTCTCGCGTGCCTCAGCTCCCCTCCCCCACACTACCTCCACCAGCTCCTGCCTCGTTGTCGAGTTATCGCAGAGAGAGTCTCTCGGCAGCGTATAGAGGGAGAAAACGTGCGTATCCTTGGCCGGGGCAAATGTCAATAGCCGTATACACGCGCGGCGATAAGGGCCGCATAAATCCGCGAAAATTGCCTATACTCGCCTATGCTCGTGCCGCTGTCGAAAGCTATATAGATTTACACACGCACACTCACACGTCCAAAGCGAATCGCGCAACTCTGCTTGCAGGTTTCTGTACAGGGGGGGGGGGAGGGACTTACGTAAGTGCGCGCAGGTAAAGGCCTCTCCGACGACGACAACGGCTCTCTCTCTCTCTCTCTCTCTCACTCGTAAAAATAATACCAGCCCGCGGACAGGCTGCACTGCGACGTACGTATGCAGCAGCAGCAGCCGGCTCTGACACACACGCGCGCGCACCTTGCACGCGAAACAGAAAGAGAAAGAGAGTCGAGATATAAGGACGTGTGAGGTGTATACGCGAGAGTAGGAGGGAAGGGGGATATTGCAGTAGGCATGCACACGAGTGTGTGCAGCGTTCTCTGCCTTTCTCGTCCTTCTACGGCGCGGATTCCGTATAATCGAGAGAGAGAGAGAGAGAGAGAGAGAGAGAGAGAGAGAGAGAACCTGAAATGTTCTCCTCCCTCTCCTTTGCAACAAGAGTATAGCTAGTTCACCAATTCCTTGCCTATAAAGTGCAAGATGTTTTTGAGGGAGGAGGGCTGCATGTTTTCCGGCGCTTTCATTAGCCATCGAATCTGGTTTTTTTTTCTATTTGGCGATTGTCGCATACACACGAGTTTACCGCGCTTGGGATTTTGTAATTGCTCCGTGTGTACCGTATTCGTTGCGGCCGTACCGTTGCGATTGGCCGAGCTCGCGTGCGCGTCTTTGGTTTGAAAATTGTTTCCTGGAGGAAAAAAAGTAGGGAAAACCTTGAATTTTACTTCGCTACATTATTGCCAGTGTAAAAATAGAAGCAGAGCCTGCTGAGCCGAAAGAAAAGCAGCCGAACTCGATGAATAAACGGTATAATATTTCAGAATCAATTCGTCTCACGTGTTCGCTATAGGAATAACCGTAACCTTGCACACCGGCAATTTTTCACCGTAGCTCGAAAATAAAAAAAAAAACAACAACATATCCTCATCCACTTTTCCCATCTGGATGGAATAACAAAAAAACACTCTCTCTCTAGATCAGTAATGCAGGCTTAAGCACGTATCTCTCTTCAGCCGAGTTCAATAAGACACACACGCAGACTCGGAAGTAAAAAGAGTTTTTCCCCCGAGGCTCCTTCGAGGCACGTCTAAGGCATACATTTCAACTGTATCAGACCCGCTGGAGAGGGAGAGTCAGCTGACTCTAGCCGGTAGCTCGGCTCTTTCGATCCGTAAACTTCCAAGTAGTTTCGATTGCACACGTTGATATCCGATTCTGCCTATAGGTTGATGAACGACTGGAAATCAGGCGAGTGTCCCTGATCTAACGTCGATAAGATTTATACGCTGTAGAGAGGAAAGAAAAAGTGCCTCGACCCAGAAAGACGACCAAACACTTTTAAAAGACAATAGTACGATCGCGTTTTCGCGCTAACCTTTTCAAGGTGGAGGACCAAGAATTTATATCGGTATAATACGAATCCGATATACGCGGAATAAGGGCGGCTGAACAATATAGTCAGCAGCGATAACAGTCCGAATTGCCGTTACTCCGATCTCACTGCCGGATACAGAATAGAACAACGCGGGTGTGCAATGCCCGGTATTACTTCCATTCTCACCTGTGCTCGCCTGCGCACACGTATACACCAAAGTTTCAACGATTTCCATGCCAGTTTCCTCGCGTACTACGCCCCATAACTGAACTCTCTCTCTCTCTCTCTCTCTCTCTCTCTCTCTCTCTCTCGCGAGCGCTCGTTGCCTACTTTCCATGGCTGCAAAGAAACTCGCTAGCAATGCGCAAACTTTACTCGAATGAAGATATTCGACGATAAGAAACGAACGAATCCAAGATTCTAAAAAAAAATGTCGCTCGTGGAGGAAGGCAAAAAATATAAACGAGAGAGTTAATAAGAGTCGCGTATAGAGAGGTAAACGCGTGCAGTAGCCCGTAGGCGCGCAGAGCGTGTATTTTCCACGGGCGTTTACGAGCGGCTGCGCAACAGCGGTAGCGGTGTGCGAACGCACACGTCGACGAGAGGACAGTGTAGATCTGCTTGGAACGCGACTCTGCTCAGAGAAGAGGGAGGGAGAGATATAGGTTCAAGTGGCAAAGGGAGAGAGGGACTCCAAAGCAATTAGCCCATACGGCCGGTGTGCGTGTACACAGGATAGACTCGATTTCTACGCGTATGCGCGTATATCGCATTCGATTTTCAAGGTGTCTGTACAGAGAGAAAGAGCTCGGACTGCGTATGCACGAAGCAGCGGTGGCGACGGCCTCTCCTCGTGAATAGCCCGTGCTCTCGTGGAAGGGATCAGCGGCGCGTCTCCGATCATTATCAGTCGCGCACGAGCCTCTCGTTCTTTCGCCTGTACACGAGGAGAGCTGTCCTTCGTGCGGTAATAAGGTAGCTGCTAATAGCCGAGCTACAACTTGTGTCTCGACAGTCTACCGTGCTCCTGCGCACACGTGTGCTTCTGTCTACGGCTGTGTGCTTGTGAGAACGAGCGCGTTAAATGCTAGCCGGCCCAGGTGAAATCCGTCCGTCACGAGTTGTTGTCTTCGTGCATCGGCGTTGAAAAGCCCCCCCCTTCCGAGAGAGAGAGAGAGTGTGAGGGAGTCGAAGAAAGAGAGAAGAGGCATGTAACGCGTGAATCTCCGCTTTTTACGTAAGACCGGCTCGGGACGTGCGCCTGCCTCGTGCAGAGCTCGACTCCTGCTTCGCGAGATCTCCTATATAAGAAAACGGACGAGCGAGCAAGGGAATGCCGAGGTGTCGGCTATGGCGATTACACGTATATCGCTATTCGCTTGTTTTTCCGTTTTTCAAAATCATTTTTAATATGGATTCCTTTTCTTCTTCGTTTTATATAAAATAGAGTATGTGTACGGCACATTTGTTAGCCGCGCGACGGGAATGGTCTCGCGCTCACGAGGGGGGGGGGGAATAAGATGTCGGCAAACGCTGATTCAGCGAATAACACGCTTACGGAGAGGAGTATAAATAAATCTAATGGCCAAGTTGCGCGACTGACGCGAGAGAGAGAGAGAGAGAGACGCGTGCGTATATGCAGCGATAAAGCAACTCCGCGCGCGCGAATAATGAAAATGAAAGAAAAAAAAAAGGAGTCGCGTATGGTGGAAAATCAATTAGGCCTCACCCTCGGCTTTTTGCCTATACGGCGGACGATCGATAGGCGACGCGGCGTATAGCGAGCGACGGCTGATATTATGCATAAAACATCGCTAACTACACGGGAATAGAATTTCCGTCCGCAGACGAAATCCGCGGGTTCGAGGGGGAGGGGGGGGGAGGGCAAGACGCTAAAGGCCTCCCTGAGGATTTACTTCTCCGAGAGAAAGTGACGACAGGACCTCTCTCGATGGATAATAGAAAGAGGACGGAGGGGGGGGGGCAAATAGGTATACGCGCCATAAATCAGGAGAAGAGGGGGGCCAGCGTTGCGAAGCGGCGTTTACTTTCTACAGTGGTCATTGACGCCTTTAGGCGGCGTTCAATGAGGGGTAGACGCCCGCAGCCGCGGCTTTCGAGACCCAGGCTCCTCGGCTGTGTTTGGCTTCTTGGGGGGGAAAGACAAGCGCTTTCGGGAGAGCTGTCGTCTGGCAGCAGTGCCTCGAGCTGTGCGATTTTCATGGTTATTGTTAAAATGCGATTGTAAAGAGTTTATGTTTATTAAAGAATCGAATTAGAAAGTGCGAATCGTACAACGAGATCGCTCTCTACAGCCCGAGTGATGCAGCGTTAAAGTGTGTAATGAAAAGGATATTTCACAATCGGGCCTTTTTTTTCTCAAAAATAGAAAGTTTACGTACTGTCGTTACACTGCGACTTGCGAATTAAGCAATGCCAATGATGATTGACAAGTGACAATAAAGTTATGACGCCAGATCATTGCGTTTTCATAATTTATAGCCGAATGCAATTTAAAATGGCAAGCGAACAAAAGAGCAGCAGAGCAGAAGCAAATAGAAAAACGGAAAGAAATGATGAATGGGGCGAGGATCGGATAAGCCGTTCGGCTAAGCAGCAATTAAACGATCAAGAATACATATATGTTCGTTTCGTTAAATAAAAGATCCCGTTTATCGCTTACAGATATCCCATTGCGCGCGACGAGGGCACGACATCTGTTACGCGTCTCTCTATGTATACGCAGAGCTTATCTGCTTTTATTTAGAACAGATGATAAACAACGAATCCTACTCGCACACGCGCGCATTATCACTGCGTGAACGCACAGCTGTGTGTGTCTGTGTGTGTGGCTCTCCTGCCAAAATGACTTTCCCGTTTATACACCGAGGCTCAAAGCAGCAGTCTTTCTCTCCAACGCCGCCCACGCTTTTTTCCCCTCCCATATTATACCGATGCGCGTCCCACGCGCTATCTATATCCAGCTTTTAGTTAAGCCAGCGGGGCGCTATCGGGAACGAATAATAAAAAGGAGAGAAACAACGTTGGCCCATTGTGTTGGCCGGAGGAAAATTGCGATGCACGAGAGCGAAAAGAATAATAATGAAAAAAAAAAGAGTCGCTGTCGCAAGGCAACGCGAGCGGCCGTGAACCTATTGCCGGCTGCCGGCCGCTCCTGCGAGAAATCTGCATATTATATACACGCGCAGCTTCGGGGCGAGATCGTCTCGTTTGTATATACGGGAAGCCGAATGGAGAATCAAAGTGCGCGCGCGTGTGTGTGTGTGTGTGAGAGAGAGAGAGAGAGAGAAATTACTATAATTTAGAGGATTTTTTCTCGCTCGAAATCCGGGCTCTTTAAAAAGCCGCGCGCGTGGCCTGTAATTGCTTCGTTGAATTTCGAACGCACATGTATGTCGATCGAGGGGCAGGAGAGCCGAGTGCTAAGAACGAGCTTTTTTTTTCTTCATTTAGGTACGTTTGCGCGTCTGTGTGTATACGTGCGCGTGTACGTCCAAGTAAAGGAAAAAAAGCGGCGCAGTTTGGTTGTTGTGATTGACTAAGCGAAAAACTTAATGCCCCTACTAACCGATATAATATATATAATATATATACACGTAGGATGTATATATATATATATATATATATATAAAAATCGTCGTTGCGCTAAAACGTAAACGCGCTGACGCTCGGATTTCCCTCACGAATGCCACTCCTTCCCCCGCCAACCTCTTTCCCGGCCAACAAACGGCCGACGATCGTATTTCAATTGTATTACGATACTATCAGTGTTTTACACACGTGGGTGGACCTGACACGTGCTTTTATCTCCGAGAGATTCATTGGACGACGTAATCTTAAGCGATGAATTCTCTCTCTCTTTCTTTTTCACTCTTGTGCAATACGACGATGATAACAAGAGAACAAATAACAATAATAATAATAACGTAATGCTTGGCGGCCTCTCGTCGAGACATTTTTTTCCGCCGATTGCCAATGACGACTCGTAAATTTTTTACTTTAACATAATCGTTATTTTTTTTTTAATTTAGAACGTTGTTATAAAGCTTCAGATTAAAAAGAGCAAACGTATAACGGTTTACCGGAATCGAAACGAGAACGATTTGATATTTATACACTCGAGGCGAATAGACGAGGAAATTCGTCTCGATTCTTCGTCTCTCTCTCTCTCTCTTAATCGGAGCGATACAACAAAGTTCAAGTAGCGCCGAGTTATTTAACTGATTATCTCGGAAAGCCCGGGCTATAGGCCGCAGATGTGTCATTTAAAAGGCCTGAACAAGCAGCCGCTGTTTACATATCGACGCACACGCGCCCACTAATACAGAGAGAGAGAGAGAGAGAGAGAGAGAGTCGCATATGTACACAGAGAAATCGTCAAGACGACTCCATAAAAGAGAGAAAGAAGAAGAAAGCAAAGCGCGTTGCTAAAGCTCCGAGAAAAGAACCTTTTCCCGATAACACCCACGTACAGACGGTATAGGCCTTGGCGCGTACCCTATACCGCGCCACTTGGACCTCCCTGATAACCGCAAAGTAGCCCAAATCCCGAGAATATACCAAAGAGCCGAGAGGCATCTTGCGAAAATCCCATAGTACGGAGTGCGTAAAGCCGCAGCTGAGCTAAGAGCGAAAGAGACAGTAAACCCTCTCTCTCTCTTTCTCAGGAACGCAGCGATGGTATAGAGAGAGAGAGAGAGAGAGGAAGATGGCACGTATATATAGGTGGGGGAGAGAAGAGTCATCCGTACAGGAGAGAGAAAGAGACTGGCGCCCGGGCGTCGCCAGCAGCATCCCTGCTCTCCTCCTCGTCCTATACACACGAGAAGCCGCACGCACACGCTCAGGCGGAGGCTGTATACAGAGAAAAAGCCACTCACGTTACAATCGACGAAGAAGAGATATCGTTGCCGATCAGCAGCAGCAGCAGCAGCAGTCGTTCCCCGGGCTCGTCGTCAACGCTGGCAGCATCACTAGAGGAGCAGCTCCCTCGGCGCGTGCAGCGCACATCCGGCGCCCGCTCCTCCACCCCCCCGAGGGCCTACGCGCACACACAGAGACACACCGCACAGAGGGGGGGAGAGGGAGCTAGAGAGAAGGAGAGGCGCGCTCTAGTGCGCCCGACGCGCAGGAGCAGCGATCACCCTGGACATCCTCTCCTTCCACACGGCTATCTATACGGTCTGCTCTCTTTTCTCTTCGCTTCTCCGTGTCTTTGGATCCTTCTCACATGGTTACATACCACGACGGCACTCTCTCCTCCTCCTATTGGTACATGCGCGAAATTTCGGAGTCCGGAGCTTGTTTACCGCGAGCTCTCCTCCTCGGAGCAGCGAGAGGCCTTCCCCGAACGAGCCAGCAGCTCTGTGTATAAACTCGACAATACACGCGGAGAGAGGGGAGGTAATATCGCTCGCTCGCTCGCTCTCTCGTTCTCGAGACCGCGGAGTAAACGTACACGGCCGGCGAAGGGAGCAGCAGCGAGAAGAGAGTGATACGGAGTCTTGTGGGATGACGACGACGACGACGATGAGAAGGAGGAGGAAGAAAAGGAAAAGTTTAAAGAGAGGAGAAGAGAGAAAGAGAGAAAGATAGAAGGAGGAGGCCGTAAGCGAACGAGGCTGGCGTGGGCGCGTGGGGCAGCGGCTGCGCCAGGCCAGAGACGACTGGCTCAAAGCGCTCGCGCGGCCTGGCGTTGAACCCCAGCAGCAGCAGGCTACTGCTGCCGGCTATATAGAGTGAGAGAGAAAGATAATCGCGCGCGGAGGAGGAAAGAAACTCTCCGAGCGGTGTATATATATACCTACCTCCTCGTCGCACTTGCCGGACTAACCAGCGCTCTCTCCGTCTCTCTCTCTCTCTCTCTCTCTCTCTCTCTCTCTCTCTCTCTCTCTCTCTCTCTCTCTCTCTCTCTCTCTGTCGTTGTGTGGGTGTGTAAATATAGCAGGCACACAAAGTCTACTCCCCCGGCAATGCGGATTCAAACTCCAAGAAGCTACGCCTACCGACATCTTGTGGTTCTAGTTTGGCCTTCTTGTTTTTAGCTCTGTTACTCTAATGGTAAGGCAGGCGATCAGCTGATTTTTGTTTATGCGTCGCCTAGGGAGCGAGATTATTGGTAAACAAAGAACGGTGTCTTTTAAAAATCGGAGCAAATGAGATACTTATTTTGTAAATTTTAATATTTTTCATCCCTGCGGGCAAAAAGTGACCTTGTGTGGAAAATATCGCTTTCTGCCGACGCAGGAATGAAAAATCGTATACGCACCACGGGAGGTAGTAAAGAAGCCTCAGATCTCACGATTCTCACAATTTTCGTGAGATCTGAGACTTTCTTTACTTTACCTCCCTTGGTGCGTAATGTACTATTAAATGAGGATTTTTAGTTGAGGAAAAACAAGGTAAAATAGAGATTTCATATTCATTCTAATAATAGATTTATTTTTCAGTTCTATAATATACTCGCTAAAATGCCATGGGTCTTCTAGTTCTTTACAAACAGTTCTTACAATACTATCTTTACGGCAGTACCATCCATTTAACATAATAGCAACATTTTGAGTATATTCTCACGATTTGTTTGTATTTTTTTTTTTTTTTGTTAATTTCTGCTGATGTACCAAATACAGACATAACGTTACATTTCTTGCTTCAATCTGTTACAACGATCGAATATTTAAACCCTAATTAAAAATGTAAAAGTTGATCGTCATTAAACAAGCAATTTCAGAGCAAAGTCATTCACTTGGCAATTACATTCAACGAAATTAAGACATTGTATTTATTTAAAAATCCCAACTTTTATTTTCATTCGCGGGCAGTTTGCGAAATTTTAAGTAATTATTTCAATAAAAAAATTTCGATTCTTTGCCAATAATTCTTAAATCAAATTTTTTTTACGAAAAAGCGGCAGAAATAAAGCCTTAAAATATCGCAGCCGAGCCGTAGGATGAAAAGTTGTATTATTATTATTATTTTGTACTATTCACTTGACTCAACGATGCCATGGATTTAACTTTGTAAGATTTTTAAATAACAAAGCTTATGAATTATTGAAAAATAAATGACCTTATCTGAGAGTTAAGAAAAGAAAGATAATACTAGTCACGGTTTACAGAGGCATTACTTTACCGGAAAAGAAAGGAAGAATCTTAATTAGAAGTCGTTAATTGTATAGCTGTGTATAAAAGGGTCAAGACAATAAATTCTAAATTAAAGTCATACAAAAGATCAAAGTTTTAGAGGTGCAAAACAGTGAACAACGGTATTTCGTGCCAATGAGTAAGAGAGAATAAAGCAATCAGCATAAGCAACATAATAATATCCGCTTCTACATTTCTAAGCATAAATTTTCGATCGTTGCGAGGTCCATTGAATACAAAACAATATATCGGCAACAATCCTCTTTATCGCCCTCGTTTCGCAACGAGGAGGCAGAGAGATGTGGCTCGTTCCCGTTTCTTGCTCCGTAACCGCAAGGACACAAGTACAATAATTCCTATCTTACGCCTAATATCGTCGTTCGTTCGCTTTCTCGCATTGTTCTTTCGTCCTTGTCGAACGACGTGTTTTCGTCTTTCTCCAGTGCAAACGCAAAATAAATTAGAAAACTCGTCGATATAGAAAAAAAATACAGATTCGTCAAAATCTTACATGAGTAATTAAATAAGAAATAATGATAAGGAGGGAAAGAAAAATGCATTAGTTACAAGCTAAACTTATGCTCTAAGCTTACAGATAATATACGTATCGCAAAAAGATCTTACGCTCGAAATAATAATAATAATAATAAGAGTTATAGTAATGATAATAATAGCAATGATAATAATGATAATAGCAATAATGATAATCATAATATACATTTCGCAAGTTTCTGGCGATACGCTGTAAATACTAATTCAATGATATTTCTGCATTATTAATCGCTAGGTTTAAGTCTAATTGTTCTCGATTAAAGTTCCAGTATCTGTAACCTCGCGCACCCTGTCATTTATCCTATTTCATTTTACGAACCAACATACTGTGGCGTAAACAGCAAAGAGTCGATGGGAGGCGTAAGGGACGTTCGAGGAATACATGGACATAATGACGATGAAAAATGAACGCGAGCTTAAACGAACATTCTAATACCTTAAATATTACATTGTCATTTTCCGATTATCTTACACCGCGCTATAATACAAGCCAATCTCTCGAAATTAATATTTACACATTTGAGAATTAACGTTGAATAAACATATTCAATTTTACGATTAACACGATTATAATTTTTATAATTTCAAAATTAATCAAATGCAGTCGTTGATAAATTACTTTTGACACAACAGACTTAATACGTTACACTGAAAGAAATTAGCTAGGAAATTTTATTAAAAAAATAGTAAATTTTACTATTTTTTTTATGAAATGGCGGAAATAGAAATTTTATTGTAGAT